>PITA01012082.1:0-28544 GCA_004023965.1 Spilogale gracilis | reverse complement strand
TGTCAGGGCAGAACAGCAGGCAGCGGGCCAGCTCTGGGCTTGGGCTGTTAATCTAAGGATTGGGGACACCCAAGGGACCTTACAGATCCTCCAAGCCCCCCATTTTCCAAGAGAAAGAACAAGCCTGGGAGCGGTGAGCTTAAGGTCCCAATAAGGATTTAGCAGTCAGTTGTCCAAAGATGTCCTCCCCCCAACTCTCCTACCCTGTCTGTCCCAAATAGAGAAAGGGGGGAGAGAGTATCTAACTCCACCACTATCTCACTGAAGCTCCTCAGGGGAACCTGGAGGGCGAACCCATTTTGTAAAAGGGGACAACTGAGACGTTCCTGTCAGACTACACCTTCCCATGCCTCTTCCACCTCCCTGCCAGGGGATCTGTCACCACATCCCCTCTAGGAGTAATACTGGTATCCTGCTATCCTTAGCACTCTGGTCCGGTGGGAGGGCACACCTTGGGATTCTCCCAAATGTAACGGGGATGCGGGCCATGCCTCCAGTGACCTGAGATGCCAACACAAAGAAAAAAAAATGACTCCCCACGTCCCCTGGCTCAAACCCAGTACAAAAGTGACTATTTACAATGAAGGGGTGGGGAGTGGAGGGGTGCACAGAAAGGAGTGGGACCAGAGTGGGCGCTCCACTGGCAGGAGGCCACGCCCCTGGCCCCGCCTTTGAAAGGGACAAAGCCAAACAGCTGAGATATTTATAAAGGTCATTCTCCCCAGGGCGGGGAGGACCCTAGGGGTGAGAGATGGGGGTAGGGCATGGGATGGGGTGCGGGTGGGGAGGCATGGGCGGTGGGAGGAGATGGAGGAAAGGTAGCTACTGCCCCTAGCCTACCCCCTCCCCCTCGCCGGACACACAGTTTTCCGTGGGATGAACACAGAAAGGGTTAATCAAAAAGAGTTCGATGAGCGAGTCTGACGGTCGAGTGGGGCGGGCTGGAGCAATGAGGCCGCAGGTCCCGGTGGCCGGTGGTGATGGAGTCACTTAGAAGATGAGAGGTTGGTGGTTTTAGGGGGTGGGGAGCGGGTAGGAAGGAGGAAAGGTGTGGGGGGAGGGGGATTAGGCGGTCCCCTCCCCAATTATCTCTGGGAGACAAGAGTGTCCTGGACTGGCTGAGAAGGGGTTAAATACCAGCAGCCCCCACCCCGCAAGTCCCCACAGAGATGTTCCCCATCTCCCTCCCTGCCACCCAGCAATCCCCAACGCGCCTGGCAGAGGGCACTGAGACGGACCTTACACACACCAGCAGCGGCGCCACGAAGACAAGCCTTTCAACCACGGCGTCCAGACAGCTGACTGCAGTGGCGAGGGATCGGATAGCAGGGCTGGGTGTCGCGACTCCACAAGAGCCGTAAACTTGTGTCCCCGGCCCTCAAGGCCCCAACTTGGGCATCGCGATCCCGTTCTCCCCGTCGTGACATCCGGTTCAGGCTTTGGAGACAAAAGGCCTCAGAGTTCAAAGTTGGTGGGGCGGGTGCGTGGCAAAAAGCGCGAAGGCCTGCCGGGCTGTCGCGAGAGGTGTGCACCCAATCAGCAGCCTGGACGCCCAAATTGCCACCCTCGTCGCCACTCTTAGTTAATACGTTTTCCACTGCTCAGCGCATCACGGCCTCAAATCATGGTCTTGCAACAGCAATAATCAATGCAGGGGGATCCCCTTACTTTCCAAACAGTAGGCCACCAATCAGAAACAAAATCAGGAGGGCGTGGGATGGAGGAATAGGCAAGAGAAACAGAAAGAGGGGGTATTGAGGGACTTGGGGGTTAACAAGGGAGAGAAGAAATACCACTCAGAGAAAAGTGGTACTATATTCTTCCAAGTATAGGTCCCCAACAGTCTATAAGTTGACTCTTAACCAGACTCTACTTGAGGTACCCATAATAATTCCCACCTACAAGTCCAGGGCAGGTGTTAGGGCAGATAAAGATGGCACGATCTTCACCTACTGATCCCTTAATAATTATTGCAGTGAAGCCTCCTTGCCCATGGAGAGATGGTTGGACAGGGCAGAAGAAGGTAGCTGGGGTGGGTTGGCTCAGAGCCCCCTAAGACGGGGGATGAAAGAGGTGAATTTGGCACATTGAACCCCTTCTTCTCCTAAGTGCTTTGAGGTCCTTTTCCAGAATCCAGCTGACAACATCCCTGGGCCCAGCAGAAGAGGGGCTGAACTTGTCTCCCCCTCCCCAATTTCTACAGATTTGCCTGAAGGAGGCAAGTGGGGTTCTCCCCGGCTGGTGGAATTTTGAGGGGGTCCAAAAATTTAAGGATTAGCTGAAGGGGAGTTTTTTTTTTTCTGTCTTTTTTTTTTTTCTTACAAAGATTCTAAGAAAAACTTAGGGTGGGAGGAGTGAAGAAGGGGGACCCAATTTAGCTAAGTGTCCACAGACTTTTTCAATGCCTCTTAGGGGCCTCCTCAGAGAGAGATGGTCCCATTTCCTCCTCTCTATTTGAGGTCCCCCCCCTCCCCCAGCGGCTCAGTTCCAAGGAAGTTTGGCACTTTTTTTTTTTTTTAATCAATGGGAAGGTCTGGGAGGAAAGAGAGTTAAGAGCGGTGAGAAGAGGGGAAAAGACAAAGATAGAGACAGGACAGGTAACAATGGGAGCTACAAGAAAGAAAGTAGAAAGCCATAGGGAGCCCGAGAAAGAAAAAGAGAGGGAGACTCTGGAGAAAGATGTTGGGAGCTGGCGGGCAAATGGGAAAGAATGGGGAGACAATTGAATGCAGCAAATACTTATTAAGCACCTACTGGGTGCTGAAGAGCAGGGTGCAAGGAGGCCACTCAGAGTCTCTGAGATCTGACTGGCTAACAGGGAAGGGATGGGGGAGAGAGGTGGTGGGTTTTTCAATGATCTCCATCCCTGACCCCACATCTTGTCCCCTTTGGACATACCAAAGGATAAGGATATACAAAAGATAGAGGTCAGAATGCAGAAGAGACTTTCAAGGGATGGGGAAGATGGTAGAGTGAGTTTCCTAGGGTAAAAACAGGGAAAGGTGTGTGGCTCTCCACTCACCAACCTGGTGAGCAACCTAGCTCACTGAGCTAGCAAACTACCTTTCAGATAGCCCTGGCTGGTGGGCTTGGGCATCCCCAAGAAATGTGAATAGGGAGGGGGCTGTCACACAGATACCCCAAGGGAACATTTTTCAGGAGGCCCAGCCTCCAGAGATGTGTCTGTGTGAGAGGAGTACTGGGTCCCTCTGATGGGGACCCAGACTCCCATGAATGGGGCTATAGAAAGCATCAGACAGACCAGGGCAGCTAAGGATGCAAATGATATGCAAATGAATGCTTTCAAATCCCACCTCCCCACTCCCAGAGCGTGTTTTACCTCTCCCTGGCTCCTTCTCCTCCTCATGGGGCCTGGGGGGCTCTCGGGGGGTTATTCCAGCTAGACACCACTATACGCACTGTGGGTGGAGATACTGTGAAATACCATTGGGTCTTCTGAGAGGCAGAGGGGAACAGTGGCCCATAGGGCCACCTCCACCTCCAACCCCAAGAGCTCCCCCCACCCCCCACAGAAGATATGTACAAAGTTACATCAAGAATTGTTTTGGCACTCATATCTCCATCTGGGTTCAGTCTGGAGATTGGGGGTGGGGGCAGCAGCGATGGGAGATGGGGGATGGGGAAATGGGGCCTGCCCCCCACCCTGGAGATGAAGAGGGCATGGAAAAAGTCACCCTATTGCCCAAGCTAAAGCCTCCCATCAGGTGGAAGGGCCAGGGTGGGAAATTCAGTGCAAAGTACCTTGAAGGCTATTGCTTTCTGGGGATTTTCACATTTTGATTTGGGGGTGGCTCTCTAGCGAGGGGCAGGGGTCTCCTGGGCTTTAGGGGTCGGAATTGTCTCTGGCTTTTCTTCTCTCCCTTTGTGGGGGAGAGACGAGGAGGCCTGATTCCCCAAAAGCCATGGAGTAGAGAAGGGTCTGGAAGACCTAGGAGGGGGATAAATGAGGGAGAGGGTGGACATGGGGTGCCCCTCCCCCAGAGATGCTGATGATGGAACCAGGGCACTGGGGGCCCTGCTTTGGGTTGGAGGAAGTGGAGGTGGTCTCCAAGGGGGAGGGGGAGATGGACGAGGGTAGAGGTGGATCTCAGCTATACTAAGTCCATAGGGTTGTCAGGCCCTGAAATCTCAGCCTGCCAACACGGCCTTAGAGCTGACCACAGTTGCAGTGCTTAGGGAGCCACTTCCAAACCAACTCTCAGGGCTGTTTGGCTTGGCAGACCCCATTAGAGTATTCTAGCTCCTCAAGGCCCATGGCAAGAGCACCAAAACATTCGGATTCCTCCGATACAACCAAAGTACTCCAGCTTGCTGGAAACCACAAGTCAACCTAATCTATCAGACCACACGAAGCATTCGGGCTCAAGGGTCCCTACCGTGGCTCACTGAACTCTACACTGGGTCATGATGGCCAGACGGAGCCACCACACATTTGGCTCACCAGACTCAGTGGAACAAAGCCACACAGACACAAGCATGCACACAAAAGGCAGGGGTGGGAATGGGGGGTCCTTAACAGTTTTCACTAGCTCCATCTCCCACCCCTCTCTGCCAGGTGAGTTCACAGACTTGTTGTATTTGGATAGAGATGATCCTGACAATATTGGGTCTTTTTCCTTAGAGTCCTCCAGATATGACCCAAGTCCCACCCCTTATTCTCCTCCTAGGCAGACCCCCAGGCCAAGACCCACTGAAGAGGGGTGCGTGTGGGGAAGGAGTGTCAGTGACTGGCCATGGCCTGATTCAGGAAGTGCATGCTTCATCCCAATGACGTCACAGGAAATGACCTGGAGATATCACAGGAAGTACATGCCCCCATGATGTCGTTGAAGAAACCTTCAAGGGAGTCCCATTGAGACATCATAGGAAGTACCTGTCTATCCTATCATCACAGGAAGTGACCTCTGGAAGTGACCTACTTCCTGTGACATCATAAGGAGTACCAGCAGCATCCCAGAAAGTACTTGACTCAGTGACATCCCAACAGGGAACTTCATTCCCATTACTCTACGTCAAACCATAGAAGATGCCTCAGGAAGTTGTTCCAGACTCTCACAAGAGTCTTGCCCGCAGGACTGGACCAATCCCAGAGCTGGCCTCATTCCCAGTAGCATTGCACCCCCTCCTCCTAATACGACCTGACAACAAAACAGTGAACAGTCCCACCTAGGAGGGGCAGCTCCAATGGGGGTAGAGTTGCTGAGAAAATCTGGGAACTCTGGGGTCCCTGCTCCAAATACCCCATTTCAGCTCAGACTCCTCAGCTACCTCTACTCCCAGCCCTTCTCTCAGATCTGGAACTGAAAGCAGGAGAGGTGGGGTGTTGTTTTGGGGAGGCCCCTCATTCTAGGTGCCCCAGAGGCTTCCTCCCCTCCTTCCATATGGAAACAAAAACTCACAAAGGGGGGGAATCCTTACCAAAAAAAAAAAAAAAAAAAAAAAAAAAAAAAAAAAAAAAAAAGGAAAGAAAGAGAGAAAGAAAAAAAGTGGGGAGAGGGGAGAAAAGAAAAAAGAAAAAAGAAAAAAAAGGAGGGAAAGAAAGAGAAAATAACACTTTGTTTTCTATTAAAATCAACAAAATGCAATATATACAGATATCACACAGACCTGGGCCCTGGGAGAGGAGGGTCAGGCCCAGGCAAGCGCAGGGAGGAAGGAGGGGGTCAGTTCAGAGCTGGGGAGGGAGCTTCTGGGCCCCATCCCCAACCATCACTCAATCCTGCCTATGACTACCAGAAGGGGGGGTGCAGTCAGGCCTACCCCAGCCCTGGCCCACCAGGTGCAGCAAGACTACACCGGAGCTGAGGTCAGGAGTTGGGGTTGGGGAGGGGAGAGGAGAAGGAAGAGGAGGCAGAGGGGCTGGAGGAGGGTGGGAGCATACCACAGGCCTCATCCCACTTTCTGGGGGTTTGAGGCCCTCACTCCCTGCTCGTAGGTGACCCGCTGGCTGATGAGGTATTGAGCGGCTTGTGTGGCCGCAGGGCTGCCCGTGATGGTGACCCGCCGGTTCCGCGTGCCAGGCAGGAACTCCCCCTTCTTGGAGATCTGGATGCGCGCGCCTGTCAGCTCCTGGTACTCCACCAACGTCTTGCCCCCTTTGCCCAGGATGGCCCCCACCAGGTTCTCAGGCACCGCAATTTCCACTAGCTCCTTGGCACTCTCGGCTGCCAACTTCTCCGCCGTCAGGAAGCCCCCCGCGGCCCCGGCTGCAGCTGCGGCGGCCACCAGCGGGCCACCCCCGCCGCCAGCCCCACTGCCCGCCCCGGCCCCGAGGTAGCCGTTGGCAGCTGCGGCCAAGGCAAATGACCCCAGGGCTCCGGGGGGCGGGGGCGGAGGCGGGGCGGCCCCTCCGGCGGGCCCGGCCCCGGCCTCCCCCGCGTAGGACGCCAGGAGGTTGGCGGCGGCGGCAGCGGCAGGGTTGGCACCAGCGGCCACGGCGGCCAGGACCCCGGAGGCCGCGGCCGAATTGAGGCCCAGGCCGAGGGAGTTGGTGTTGTAGCCGTAACTGGCCAGCGTGTTAAGCGCCGTGCTGATGGCCAGCAGGTCGGTGCCTGAGAAGGCAGGCAGGGCGGCGGGAAAGGCGCCCACGCCCGCCAGCCCCGCGGGGCCCAGCAGGCCGGAGGCGGCAGCGGCCGAGGCGGCGGCGGCGGCGGGCAGCACATCGGCGGGACTGGCATACGGTGAGCCGGTGGGGTTGGAGTTGGCCACGGGGCCAGCCACGTTGGCGTAGCTGATGTTGAGGCAGCTGCTGCTCTGGGGGTCTTCCTGTACCTTCTGCACGATGGCGCTCACGGCCTTGTGCACCTGCTCTGGCTCGCCGCTGACGGTCACCACACGCTCCTGAAGGTTGATGCCCTCCGGCTTCTGGGACAGCTGCACCCAGGCACCCGACTGTTCCATCACGGCTTTCACGGTGGCACCCCCCTTGCCGATGATCAGGCCCGCGGTGCTGTTGGGGACGATCAGCTTGGCCTGCGCGTGGGGCAAGAGGGAGGGTCTTTAGGATGGTGGGTAGAGACTGAACAGTAACATTAGGCTACCACTTGCGGTCTTCATTACCCCCTCTACCCCGCCCTTCCGCTCTCCCGTGGGTCAAATCTGCCCGCTGTGCCCCTTGATGCACACCGGTATTGTCCAACTGCTGGTAAAAAAAAAAAAAAATAGCGAAATACTTCCATACCGGTTGGTTAAAAAAAAAAAAAAAAAAAAGCTAGTATTCCCTATCCTCTAGGTAGGCTCTCAGCACCCTGCCTCATGCCCCTGGGATCCCTGGGATTTCCCTTCCCTCCACCACCTTAAAGGCTTAATGGCTCACCCAGTGGGTGCCCTCCAGGACAGCGGGTGCTCCCCGCTTGCATTGATGCTCATGCCTTCTAGAACATTAAATACTCTGACTCCCAACCCCAGAAAAGGGGTCATTAAGTCTCACTGTACGGAGGAGCCACTTGAGGCCTAGGAGAGGAAGGGACTCTCACCCCAGGGTTACCAGGATTGTGGAGGAGCTGGAATCCATTCCTGCTGCACCTCATTTCCCACCCTCCAGCAAGGTCACCACACTTAACCCTCTTTTTGTTATGGGTCAAACTGTTGCCCCTGCCATTCAGATGCTGAAGTCCTTACTGCCCCTCCACTGTACTTCAGGGTATGACTGGCAAGGGTCTTTATAGAGGCAATGAGGCAATGAAGGTTAAGTAAGGTTATTGGGGTGGGCCCTAATCTAATAGGACTGGTGTCCTTAGAAGAAGGAGAGATTAGGACACACGCACAGCACACACAGAGGAAAGACGGTGTGAGAATGCAGAGAAGAGGACGACCATCTCCAAGCTCAGGAGAGAGAACTCGGAAGAAACCAACCCTGCCCCAGATCTCAGACTCCTAGCCTCCGGAACTGTGAGAAAATGAATTTCTATTGCTTAAACCACCTGGTCTGCGGGTCTGTTGTTATGGCTGTCCTAGCAATCTAATGCAGTTGTCCTATCTGTAAAATGAAGATAAAAAACCTCACATCTTGAGATAGTCGGGCACTTAAATACAGTGGTCCTCTTTCTTGGGTGCAGAAAGGCCCATCCTTAGCCACTGCAAATCCGATCCATCCTGATTCTGGGAGTGGGGTAGGAGATTTCAAAACCAAAAGCCTACTTTCACATATCCAAGAGCACTTCTGCACATCAGTTCCTCTTGCTTGACCCTCTCACACCTGTGGGTTCCACCCCCTAAAACCCCTGCCTCCCTGAACCAGACCCCAGGGATGTTTGGGAAATTTGTGGGAGTACTTTCGGTTGTCATGAGGACCGAGGGGGCTGATGTGGGCACACAGTGGAGCAGGGCCTTGGATGTCTTCACCCCACAACCTGAAACTCAGTTCTTCACAACGTCCAAACGTCTGGGTCCCTATGACTTTTAAGTGACTCCCTGGACATTCCTGTTGGTGAAAAGTCTGTTTATAAACCTTAGGGTCCAGACCTGAACCCCAAGATCCATATAAGTACCTAGTATTTTCTTTTTCCCATGGGTTAAGAGCACAGAAATTTCCAGGAATGCAGCTAATCAGTCAATGAAGGGAAGACTGTACTTTGGATCTGAACTTTACCAAGACTGGTTCATTGTTTTAAAAAAACCCATGAAGACAGCGTAATGCTACGTGTCTTATTTATGTCTCTGACAGGACACCCTGGGTCACTGTGTTTGTCACTGTCTCTCTGAGGCTATGTTAGGTGTGAGCAGCTGGACTTCTACATTTACATATTAAATCCCATCTCATTTCATAACCCATCACCTTCCTTTCATTTCTCTATGTTAAAAAGTCTTACAGGATAAAGAAAATGTACATGCGTACCATGGAATATTCCTTGGCAATCAGTTTAAATGAACAAAGTACTGATCTATGGATGAAGCTAGAAAACATGCTGTGAATGAAGCCAGACACAAAAGACCATATACTGTAGGATTCCGTTTATATGGATGTTCAGAACAGGGAAATCTATAGAGACAGAAAGTAGATTAGTGGTGGCTTAGGGCTAGGGGCTGGTGCTGAGCTGTGGGGATTGAGGAGTGATAGCTAAGGGGATCAAGATTTCTTTCTGAGGAAATGAAATGTTCTAAAATTGATTGTGGGTATGGATGCATAATTCTGAATATAATAAAAATTTTGAACTGCATGCTTTCAATGGGTGAATTGTAGGTATGTGAACTAATATCTCAATAAAACAGTTAAAATATTACAGATTTAGATAGATAATACATCTACCTTATATGCACTTTCCATGTACTGAAACGAGTGTGTGTGTGTGTGTGTGTGTGTGTGTGTGTAATTTCAGAGGTAAGAGGGCTGGGAAAATATTTGTGGGAGAAAAAGGACATGGGGTCTGACAAGCCTGAGAACCACGGCTCTATTTGCTCTGTTCTTTGTTGATCTGACTTCAACTTTTCCCTCCCTCCCTCTTGCTGGCTCCATGGCAGGCATGCTAGACTTCCTGCTGTTCCTCCAAGTTGCAAGTTTGGTCCAGACTCAGGGCCTTTGCACCTGCTATGCCCTCACCTAGAATGCTCCTTCCCCAAAAAGGAGGCTCACCTCTCTCATCATTCAGGTCTTTGAACAAAGACACCTCCTCAGAGAGGCCTTACCAACCCAATTATTGAAGCTGGTTTATTTGCTTATTTTATGTCCTTAGCACAGACATCTCCAGACTTGTATCCAACTGCTAACCTCACATCTCTAGAATGATGTCAGATGGACACCTCAAACTTAAAATCCAAAGTGGAACTTCTCATCTGTTCAAATGTGTTTCTGCCATGGTCTTCCTCATTTCAGTATGTCGAAATGCACTCTTTAATTTCTCAGGCTCAAGACTTAGACGTCCTCTCTTTCCCTCCCACTCAACATCCAATCAGCAATTCTGTTGACTCTACCTTCAAAATATATAGTAGACAGGGCACCTGGCAGGCTCAGTCGGTAGAGTGTTGTCTGACTCTTGATCTCAGGTTGTAAGTTCGAGCCCCATGTTGGGTGTAGAGATTACTTAAAAAAATCTTAAAAAATACGTGTATAATAGACTATTCCAGATTAAAAGAAACTAATGAGGTATAACAATGCAATGCATGAATACTGAATGAATATTAAATAGAAAAATACTTTATAGACATAACATATTTTGGGATAATGTGAATATGAATTTTTTATTAACTGATAGCAAGGAATTAGTGTTAATTTTTGTAGGTTTGATGATAGTAACATAACAATATAGGACATGTCCTTAGTCTTGGGAGATGCATTCTGAAAAATTTAGAGATGAAGAGTCATGAGGTTTATACTTATTTTCAGATGGATCACCAAAAACAAACAAACCACCCAGCAAAAAAGAAAATAAAGCCAACAAGTGCTTGTGTGTGTTCGTGTGTGTTCGTGTGTGTGTGTGTGTGTGTGTGTGTGTGTGTAAAGAGAAAAAGCAAATGTTAGCACCTGGTGAATCTAAGGGCAGCATATAGGGAACATTATCTTTTCTTTTTTCTTTTTTTAAAAATTTTATTTTATTTATTTGACAGAGAGATCCCAAATAGGCAGAGAGGCAGACAGAGAAAGAGGGGGAAGCAGGCTCCCTGCTGAGCAGAGAGCCCCATGTGGGGTTCCATCCCAGGACCCTGAGATCATGATCTGAGCCAAAGGCAGAGGCTTAACTCTCTGAGCCACCCAGGCACCCCAGGAACACTTTCAAAATAAAAAGTTAGGAGAAAAAAATGCCCCAGGACTATTTCCCCCTCTTTTTCTGCTTTATCTTTTGTCATAGTACTTTTTGCTCTCTGACATTTACTTATTTGCTTGCTTGTTTTTGGTTTCTCCATGAAAGAATGTAAGATCCACAAGGGTAGAGATTTTTGTCTGTACTGTTTACTACTGAGTTCTCAGTGCCTAGGGGAATGCCTGGTATGCATTCAGAGAAGAGTGCATGAGTGAATGGATGGATGAAAAAAGGAATGGTGATGTGCCCACAGGACCAAGGGGGAATGGACAGGATGGAGGTGGCCAGGTGTATATCTATCTGGCTGTGGTGGTGTGGTGGGGGAGCGGAGGTGGGGAGGTAGGGTGCTGTGCATTTCGGTACACAAACTCACCTTGATATAAGTTTTTAGATTAATTGAACATTCTAATTTATAAAATGGGAAGCACCCTAGTTTTTATCTCTTGGCTACCTCTTCAAAAGGTCTATGAGCTACTGTGGTAGCCAGACCACGAGTTTGCAGTCTGTGCATACAAATCCCTGAGAAGCTGCCTTGGACTCTGGAGACATTTGCTCAGGTTCGAAATCTTGGCTCCACCATGAATGGGCAAGGGACATAACCTCTTTGAGACTCAGTTTTCTCATCTATAAAATGGGGATATCCATCCTTCCACCACAGATTTATTGTAAAGCCTGAGATCATTCATGAAATGATGAGCTTGATTCAGGGGCTAGTGCCTATAGTTATGTTTCTGCTTGGCCCTTTTGAGCAGATCATCATTCATTAATAAAACAAGCAACATTTGCTGAGCACCTACTGTATGCTAAGCATAGGGTATTGTGTGAGTGTGCAGGTAATATGTGCTCACAGTAGATACTCAAGAAATGGTTGTTCTCATTGTTACCTCCGTGGAAAGACCTGGATTTAATTCTCACATCTGTGGTACAGCCACTTTGTAAAATAGTCTGACAATTCATCGAAAGGTTAGACATATCATCTGACCCAATTCCATCCATAGGTATATACTCCAAAGAACTGAACCCACACACACGTTCATAGCAGCATTCTTCATATAGCTAAAAGAAACAACTCAAATGACTATCAACTGATAGTTGATACATATGGTGGTGATAGTGATACATACATATGGTGGAAAATTACTTGGCCATAAAAAGGAATGAGGTTTTGATATCTGTTACAATACGGATTAATCTTGAAAACAGTATGCTAAGGGAAAGAAGCCAGACACAAAAGGCCATGTATTATGTCATTCAATTTATATAAAACATCCAGAATAGGCAAATCCATAGACACCAAAAATAGGTTAGTTGTTGGAAGGGACAGGAAGGTGGAGCTGGTGGAATGGACAGTGACTGCCAAAGTACATGAGGCTTCTTTTTGGAATGGTGAAAATGTTTTGGAATTACATTAGGTGATCAGTGCACAACTTTGTGAATATACTACATACCACTAAATGGTATACTTTAAAATGGTCAACTGTACAGTACATGAATTATATCTCAATTTATATATTTAAAAAATCATCAGAAAAAAATCCAACAAGTCAAGAGGATAGAGCAGAATGCAGGAAACCAGACCTAAGGGTCAAGAGGTATTTAGTATGATACAGCATTTCAGAGGGAAGAAAGAAGGATGAATTAACTCTTCACCAAGAAAGGGTGAGAGCAAATGCCTTCACCTTTCTGGGCCTCATTTCCTCTCCTCCAACATGGATGTAACCACAGCTACTCCATACAACCATAGGAATAGTCAATGACTGGAGTGCTTGGCACATGGGAAGCCCACAGCAAATGGTTAACTGTCTTCATGATAGGCCCAGGTGGTAGACTCACAGCACCTTAGAAAGATCATAGGTGCAGTTTCATAGAATCCTGGAGTGCCAGGATGTCAGTCATAACAGTAGTCTTAGAATAATGTACATCAAGAATCTTTGTATCACAGAGCCATAGAATTGTAGTTTTAGAGCCAGAAAGACCTCAGAGAACATCTGTCCCCCTGATTTGCAAGTCTGTGGAGATTTTCAAATAGTGATAGTAGAATAATAATTACACAGCTAACAGTCCTTCCATTTGCCAGACCCTTTGGTAAACACTTTCATATAGTCACTTATTTAATCTCTACAGCAACCTTACAAGAATCGTCAGGCAGTATTATTATCACATTTTATGGCTTGGAAAACAGTCAAGAGAGGTTAAATAACTTGCTCAAGGTCACACAGATAGTCAGTCATAGAGCCAGGATCTGATCCCAGTCCAGAATCTGTGTTCAGATTTCCAAGCCTTTGCCCCAGAAACTTTGATTCAGTGGCTCTTGGCTAGGACCCAAGAATCTGGATTCTAAGCCACCTAGATGATTCAGATACCATCCAGGGCTCAGAACCAGAGGTGACAAACTGGTGGTCCTCAGGCCACAGGCAGCCCACAGCCACACAGTGGTTTTAAGGCTGAGCCAACCTTTAAAAATCAGTTGGTTTCAAATATTTCTGGCTTCTTCTGAAAAATTTGTAAGATGTGGCAACACTTTGTCTACATTCTCAAAGGGCAAGAATTGAGTTGAGTTGAGTAGCAGTTTCCCCCTTTGGAGATAGCATTTTATTTCTCTGATGAGGCCAGAGTCCTCAATTCTTTATGTTCCCTTGCTGAATCTTGGAGGTATTTCAATTTATAATCCCTGATTTGGCCCAGCTTCCACACTGTAAAGAAAGGAAACTGAGGCTTACAGAAAGGAAAGGAATCCAGAGTAACAAAGCAAATCCAATGTAGAAAGATAGTAGACCTGTCTCCTGACTTAAAAATCCCATAATAAAACCAGGAGCTAACATTTTTGAGAACTTTCTAAGAATGAGGCATATATGCTAAATGCCTAAATGCTTTTTAAACATCGGTGAACACTGATCACTGCCTTCACATAGATGCCATAATGAAATGGGTTTTGCAGATGAGAAGAATGAGGCATGGAGAAATCAAGTCACTTGTTCAAGGTCACACAGGTAAAGAAATAAGTTATTAGAGTAAGATTAAACTTAACATCTTGAGTCCAGAACCTGAGCCTTCAGCCATTATCTCTTTCATTTTTTAGAGCCCCCTTAGTAAAAAAGAGAGGAAAAATCCTGGTTCTATAACCTTTGATTCCACTATCTCAGAGTTCCTGTGGATTAGGTGGTGGGGTAAAGATCAGGTGCGGATGGTGCTTACCCCATTTCCCCTGAAACATATGCAAACTCTTCATGAACTCTGAGCGTTTTGTGGCCACGACCAAGGCGGAGGGAAAAGGCAATATCCTTGCCACCCTGCCAACGGTGTGGCCTGCTGGTGGGTTAGGATTCTGGAGAGAACTGCCAGGGCCGCTTCAGCACCAAGGACAGCAACCGCGCTCCGCGCCCCAAGCCCCGAGCCGAAAGTCCTTTTTTGGGAATGATTCGCTTGGCAGCATTCTTCCAGGGCTTTCCGCCCACCGTTTCCCCACTCAGGTCTGTGGTTTCTCCCATCTCAGGATAACATAATTCCCAAGAATTTCAGATTTCTTTTACCTTGGTGTTCTCTCTCTCTCTCTCTCTCTCTCTCTCTCTCTCTCGTCTTCGCTTCTAGGCAGACGTTAAGGAACCCTCATAAATGACCCGCCCTCTTGCCAGGGGCTCTCGCATTTCTGCATCTTGTGCGCGAGCATATGGGAGTGGGTAAGGGAGGAGAAAACCGCGAGTGTGCGCAGTTCGCCTCCCCTCCACCTCCTACCTATCCAGGGCCCCGCCAGGGGATTTGCAGCAAGCCCACCAGCCCGGTGAACACTGTGGTCATGGCAACCAGAGAGGCTGGGGTAGTGATTGGTCCGCCCCCTGTGACGTCCCTACACCACCGCTTCCCTGTAACTGAGGCAACCAAGAGACGCTGCCTTCCTCCTTTCATCCCTCCTAGAGAGGGCTGGTAGGAGAGGGTCCTGCCCCCCTCTCGCTAGCAAAATACCCATTTCTCCTAAATGTTGGTTACCCCGTACAATAATTAATGAAGAGAGCGAGTATGAGGCCATTTCTAAACTTTTCTGGATGTGGATGGGCTGTCAATGAAATCACTTCCGGTGAGAACAGGAAGTGGGAGGCAGGTTGCTCTGGGAGACAATGGGACGAGGTGGAAGAAAGGAGAGAGTCTAGAGAATCCCAGGAAGGAGGGATAAGGTGGAGGGAATGTTAGGGGGTTCTCTGAGACAAATTCTCCCAGACCTTCACTCTCTCTGTGTGTCAAGCCCACTCTAAGAGGTTTGGAGTCCCTAGGCTGGCTCCGTAATAATAGGACTAATTACTACCATTATTTGCTTGACAAATGTCCTATTGGCATTATCCCATTCAATTCCCACAGTAATCCAGTGATACAGGAGAAGTGTCTTTTCTTGAACCCTCACCATCTTATAGAAACCCAGTCTTGGCCCCTGCTGACCTGCTTGGCTCTGTCGGGGTTCATCGTGGTTTGGGGTTGAAGGATGTTGACCACCTCAGGCTTGGTCATTGCTTGTGGGATTTCTCGGACCTTCTCAGCAATAAAGCTATGCACAGCATTCAAGGCCTCTGCTGTGCCCTGTACCAGGCATACTCGTTCTGTGGTTCCTGTTGAGCAAGGGAGAGAGAGGGCACCCTCATCACACAGGAATGGGAAGATTCCTGGGAGACAGGCCCCATTTAATGAAAAGAGAAACCTAGATCTAGAAAGTGGACCTAACCGGGTTCAGGTCACATGGTAAGCCTGGGGAAGTTGGCATGGGCTCCCAAGGCGTAATGGTTAGCTGGGAAAGTGAGTGGAATGCCTGTTTTATAATCTGCACTTTGTGTCCCTCCCCCAAAACAACCCCAGGGGATGGAAGAATGATGCTTAAGTGCTTTGCGATGCCCACAGCAGCCTTGGGCAGGGGAGACAGGGCTCAGCTGCCTCTTCCCAGTCCTTGCTGGCTCCTGGTTGCTCTGGCAACCATTCACTCACTCCCCCCCCCACCCCAGAAGCCGAGAGCTCAGGCCTGCAACGGTTGCCACAGTAACTGGAACCCCCTTATCGGTCTGGCTGGCCGGGTCCTCAGCCCACCCCCAGGGGGATGAGGGACGAAGCCCCGTTGCCGTGGTAACCCCTGAAAGCCTGCAGCGAAGGCCTCTGGGCTTTTGGAGAGGATGGGGAAGGGCTGGGGGATGGGGGAGACAGAAGAGAGGCCGCAGTGCCCGCCTGGACCCACCAGATGGAGGGCTGAAGGGTGGGGGAGGGCAAGGGTGTGGACAGGGGAGAGCAGAGGCAACTCGTGGAAGGGTAGGGACTCAGGGATGGAGAAAGGAGGGTGGGACGGATGCCTTTGCTGGAGACTGTCTAGATTTTGGCTGTGGTTCTAACCTAGGCATCCTCACTCTGTGTGTTTATGTGTGTGTACTAGACGTAGGGAGGCCGCGGGGAGCAGAGAAGCCAACTCTGGGTTATGTTGGGATATACGTGTGTGGGACATACTCTGGGGGACATTCTGACCAGTGTGAGTATATCTGTGAGGCTGTTTGGGTGAGAGATGTGTGTGTGTGTGTGTGTGTGTGTGTGTGCACGTGTGTGTATGAGCATGTGTCCTTGCATGTGTATACTTAGGTTGGACTGGCTAAATTATCTTTATATGTGTATGTGTATAAGAGAAAGAGCGGGAGAGACTGAGATGTAAATCAACAGCACGACACAGTGAATCCAGTAACGATATGTGCACTCTTGCACGTGGGAAAGACTTTGGGTGTCACTGTGATGTTCAAGGTTATGTATATACCATTTGTGGGACCGAGCTGCTTGTCCAGGAGGGTTTGAGAGAAAGAAACAAAGAATCTCATGAAGCAGCACCAAGGCTGTATGAGGAATAAACATCACTTCAAGACTAGATGTCAGCCTGAGTGTTGGCAGCAAAGAAACAACCAGATACCTTTTGGTGTTCAAAAGACTCTTTGGATGCCTGGTGTGTGGTATGCAAGTGTACGTGCGTGAGCCTGTGTGTAGGAGACAGACAAGATTCTATCACTGGTGTGTGTCAACGTGAGCAAGAGAGAGAGAGAGACCCACAGGCAGACTCGAGCGTCAGTATGACGGGAGGACTGCTGTGTGTGTGTCTGGGTGTATGCATTACAGCCGGACAAAGACACCTCTACCGTGACTGGCCGGAGTGACAGTGTGCGTGCCTGGCTGAGCGCATATGTTTGCTGTGTGCAGTGGGTGTCTGTCTCTCTTTCTGGGTAGTGCTGCCTGCAGGGACCAGTTAGCTCCCTGGGTCTATAAAAGGTCTTGAGTGCGCGCCAGGCTCCATGTGCCCGAGTGTCTGGGATGTTTGGGGGTGACAGTCCAGTCTCCCATAGGCATTCTAGTGCAGCACGTTGGTGCCATGACCCTGACCCCTCTCTGGCCAGCTCTCAGCCTGGCATGCCAGTCTCGCCATGTGTCCAGGTGTCACTGTCTTAGGGGTGCTTGGATACTGGATATCCTCCATCTCCTCTGGGCCATTCTTCCTCACTTATTCCCCCCAACCCCAGAACAATGGACTGGTCTGAGCCAACGGTGAGTCAGTGTGCAGGCTGCCTCCGTCTGGGTGTAAATAGGAAAGGGTGTGGGTCAGGGTGGGAACTGGGGGGGGGGAGCTGTGCGGGGTGGCCCTAGGGAGAGCCCGGCTGAAATGGCTCTGCTCTCCATTTTGGTGAGGCTCCCTTCCAGCTCAGGGAGTATGGGATTTCCTACCCTTTATAGTTCTTAACTGGGGCCCACGAAGGCTTTGGGGGGGCTCAGTTGGCCCCTGAAAGAGTGTCCAATAATGACAGCTGGTGCTTACAAAATACCAAGCATTAGGCACTATTCTAAGCACTTTGTATATATTTGTGCACTTCATGTAGGAGGTAGGCAGTATTATTATTCTTGATTTGGTGCTAAGGACACTGAGGCACAGAGAAGGTTTGGGATCTGTTCAAGTTTACTCAACCAGTAAGAAAATTTCAGGGATTCAAACCCAGGGATCTGGCTTCAGAGTCTGAGCTTTTAACCAGTGAGCCACGCTGTGCTCAGTGTGGGGTGTGTGGACTGTGTGTGTGTTGAGAAAAAGGCAGAAGATGACTCCACGTTTGCTACTGTATTTTTGATAAAAAAAAAAGCATGTACGGATTTATTAAGTAATCACTTAAGATTTTGTACTCAAGGCAATATGTTATAAATTAATTTTTTTAAAAGTGTGCATGTCTGTGCTTTTCTTCTGGGACAGAGCTTCAGAAAAATGCTCAAAATCAGAAGGGGTTTGGAATCACTAGGTGTCTGAATGCGTACGCAGAAGTCTATGTGTGTGGCTTTGGGCAAATGCCTGCTTCTTTCTGGGTCTGTTTCTCCATGAATGATCTGGAAGGATAGAGTCTGGGGTTTGGCATTTCCTGTACCAAGGAGGGGACACCCTTTCTGCTCTGCCCCTCCCTTGGGATTAAGGAACAGGTAGGTTTTTGTTTCATGTAGTAGACACAAGTGTAGTGTGTGTGCTTGTGTGTGTGTGTACATATGTGTGCTCATCTGTCTGTTTCACCATTGTCATTTCTCATCTATTCTGTCTGCTTCAGTCACAGTGAACAAACTCCCCCTCCAGCCTCTGAACATGCTAGTTCATTTTCCTGGAGTGCTCATCCCTGCTTTTATGTAGCTCACTCTTACTTATTGTTCTGGGCCTCTCCTCCAGGAAGCCCTCCCTGACCTTTCCAGGCTAGGTCAGGTGCCCTGTCTGGGCTGCCACCATCCTCTGGGCTTCCCTTGTCCTAGTCCTGACCATGCTGGGTCATTGTTAGTGTTCAGTCTGTCTTCCCTACTGGGCTGTGATATCTGTGAGGGAAAGGAGGTTGGAGGGATAGCTTAGTCCATAGAACAGGTGATCAGAGAATGTAGGTTGAATAAATGAATGAAAGGGTTTTAGCCAGGAGCAGAGGGAAAATGTTCTTTCTTTCAAGCAGTAGCGCCCTCATTTCTTGTGTTCCTGTGGGTCCTGGGAGGTCCTAGGGGAAGGGCTAGGATGTATCCTGCATCTCTGAGGTAGCACAAGCCTTATGATCTGGAAATTCCATGTCAGCTGTGGGGAGGGGGCTTGGATGCATGCCCTGGGGCTGGGGAGAGATGCTGGCTCACATTGCTTTTTTGAATAGTATTTGGCCCAAGAAAGCCAATGACTGTCCCATCCTCTGGGGTTCTCAGCTGCCTGGCCTGTGGGGTGTGTCACTGAGTTGGGAGGACATGATGTGTCTCATGCCACAGAATGTGATCCAGGCATAAGGAACCAAGTGTCCTCGGATAAATGCCCCAAGCAGAGGTCTTATCCGTATCTTGTGGCCTAGTGGGCATGTGTGGGAAACTGGGCCAGGGTGGAAGAGGAAAACAGGGTTGGGGAGGGTGTGCCTGGTTCCCTGGACAGTTCTCTAAACCTCTTGCCAAAGCTGCTTAGTGAGATGGGAGGCAGAGCAGGTGGAGGGAGGAGGGAGAGAGAGATTGAGAGAGAGACAGAGAGTAGGAATGTGTCCTGACCCTGGGCTCTAGCTCTGGGGTTTGACCTAAAAAATTCAAGGGGATTAAGGATGAACTAGAATCAGCTCTGGACCAAAGATGCGATTCAGGGGGCCTTCCCTGAGGAACATCCCTAGATGGCAAAACCCAGGCACTGGTCTTGGGAGGGGGAGCTGGAGGGCGTGATAGATAATGCGGCAGTGGGGGGGGGCAGTAGAGGGAGTGGAGGAGCCTTGGAAATGTTAAGGTTGTGGGACAGAGAAAGCTGGAGGAGAGACAGAAAAGAAGCTGGGTTTGCAGGAAGGAAAGAAAAAGCATGTGGGGGCTGAGACTGGGAAGGAAACATATAGGGAGAGGTGGGTGAGTAGAATCAGAAAGAAACGAGGGGCAATCCAGCAGATCATTGAGGGGTGCTAGTGTATATTGACTGAGTAGATGACTGACCAGAGAGAGTTAAGGAGCAAGAGAAAGAAAAATGTGAAACAATGAGAGGTAGAGGGCAAGGAAAAGATGGGGTGCTGTGTGGAAAGACAAGAAGGGAGAGACAGAAGAGGGAGGAAGGAGAAAAAACAGAACAGCAGAGATGGACAAGACAGATGGGGACAAGGGGGTGGGGGATATCCAAACAGAATCAGAGAGAAAGAAGCAAAAAGAAGGGCAGGAGGAATCAGAGAGAGGCAGATGAGAACGGAGACTCAGGGAACAAGAGATGGGAAAGTTGGAAACAGAATGAGAGAGACATAGGAAGAATGGCACAGACAGAGAAAACCAGCAAGACTCAAACTGGGCAAGATGGGGTAATAGAGGAATCCAAAGGGAAAGTGTGAGGGGAAAGAAGTGTGTGTGGGGGGCAGTGTGTGACACGGCTGGCTGCCCCTCCAACCCCAAGGGAAACCCTGACACCTGCCTCCCTGCCCACCCCCCTCCAGCAACTCCAACTGACCCAAAGGGGCAGGTGTGTGGGAAGGGGCACATCTGCCAGCACATCATGCAAATTAGCTCATGAATATGCAGCAGGTCCATTGTCTTGCCCTGCCCCCACCCCCATCTGCTCAGGCCTGGCCCTGGGGCTGAGGGCAGCTCTGTCCCCCTTAGGAGGAGGGGAGGCCCCCCCATCACTATGACTGCCCCAAGGGCAGCTCTTCCCCCTTATCCAGGGCCCAGGTGGGAAGGACAGGAGGCCAAGGGCAGAGTCCTGGGCCAGGGCTCACCCGGATAGAAGTCTTTGGACTTAGAGAGCTTGATGGTGGCTCCTGTCTCCTTCTGCAGCTGCACGATGGTCTGCCCGCCCTTGCCAATGATGGAGCCTGCCGCGTAGCTGGGGATCAGCACCTTCAGGAAATATTCGCCTTCCTCTGCAGGGGCACACGGGGAGGGGAGGTAAGGGAGGCCGGGAAAGGGGTCTTCACCTTCGGCATGGTGTGGGCATAGGAAACCACGGGCATCACAGGAACATACAGGAGCAATGGCCATGAGAATAGCAGCAGGGAGAATAAACAAATAATGATCCTCATTCATTCATTCATTCATTCACTCACTCATTCATTCATTCCACAAATAGTTACTGAGCACCTGCTATCACATGCTTGGCAGTGTTCTAGGGAAACAGCCGCAAGGAAAACAGACAGAGCCCCTGATTTTGCAGGCAAATGAGGCAAATGAGGTCTAGAGAGTTTCAGTGATTCAGTCAAGAGCTCACATAGCTACATTCTTCTGGAAAGAGGGGGAGACAGACAGTATGTTTTATGTTGGATGGTGGACAGCACCAAGAACACGAAAGGGGGCAGGAGAAGGGAAGGGGGATTTCTGGAGCTGTAGTGTCAGATCTGGTGGGCAGGAAAGCCCTCCCCAAGAATGTGACATTCTTTGTTTAACAAATACTTCTACAGAACCTAGTATACACTAGACTCTGTTCCAAGTACTATACAAATACTAGTTCTTTTAATTTTCACACTGATGCTATGAAAGAAGTACTTTGCAACATGGCTTTAGAGTCCAGGCTCTGGACCCTTATGACTGATTGTTTTTCAGGCTGTGGAAGTGGGAACGGGACCATGTGCCTCTGTGGAAGAGCAAGTGCAAAGGCCCTGGGGTGGGGTTATGCCTGAGTTGTATGAGGGAAGTGTAGCTGGGGCTGAGGAAGAGAGATGAAGAATGGAAGGGGATGAGGGCTGGGAGGGGTGGTGTAGTGGTGGGGCCATGGTGAGATCTTTGTTTTTTACTCCAAGTGAGTTGGGGACCATGGGAACCAGAGATGGCTCTGAGCAGAGGAGGAACAGGATCTGACTTAGCTTTCCGAAGATCTCTCAACACTCAATATGTACTGTACTGAGTGCTTTGCAAACTTGACCTCGACCATTCCCTACAGCTCCCAAAGCTGGGGGGCATAATTAGTTCCATTTTATAAAAAAGATTTTATTTATTTATTTGACACAGAGAGAGAGAGATAACAAGTAGGCAGAGAGGCAGGCAGAGAGAGAAGAGGAAGCAGGCTCCCTGCCGAACAGAGATCGCAACGCGGGCCTTGATCCCAGGACCCTGAGATAATGACCTGAGCCGAAGGCAGAGGCTTTAACCTACTGAGCCACCCAGGTGCCCACTGAGCTCCATTTTTATGTGGAAGGAAACTGAGGTACGGAGGCAGTGAAGGCACCAGCCCAAGGTCAGCTGCCTAAGGGCACCAACAATGTCACTGGCTTGAGATTCCAATGTAATTCTGCTTCATTCTTGGTCCTTAATTGCTTAGCACCTTCTGATGCTGATGGCCAAAGACCAATGCACTCAAGGAGAGTCTCCAAGACCCGGGGGTGGTAAGGTGGTGCCAATGGTCCCTAGTGGGACTGTAGCCATTCTTTGTTAGGGACCAATTTTCTTGGTCATATGTAAAGTGCTTTGTGAATGCACTCAAGGCACATGCCTAACCTCTCCTACCTCCTAAACCAGACGTTGTCTCTAAGTTCTCAAAGGGCAGACATTCTGAAGCGTTCTCAGTATCAGAGCCTCTGTGACTTACTTGGCCCTGCACTTTTTTCCAGCTTCACATCCTCATTTTCCTCTATGTGCATCAGAACTACTTCCTCTTTATTACTTAAATGTTCCCTCTTCCCACCCCCCTCAGGGCCTTTGCACGTCCCTTTTGCTTGGACCTCCCCACCCCCAGTGAATTCCTCTTGTCCTTCAGGTCTCCACTCAAATGCTGCTTCTCAGAAGCTTTTCTTGAACCCTGAGGAGGAGATGGATCCCCTCCCTTTCATTTTGTGCCTTCAAAACAATGTATCACAGAAGTCCGCTGGAGCTCCACCCTGTGTCCGAGGGACTCATGCCATGGCCCAGCACACAGTAGGCATGCAATAAATGCTGGGGAAAGGAAAGGAGGAGGCGGGCCACTCTGCTTCCAAAGCTTAAGGTCTTAAAACATCCCCCAGCGGTTTTTAAGTTTTTTTTCTTTTAAGCAAAGGAAACCTATTTTCAATGTCTCACATGAAACTCCAACACACAGAGCAGATAAAAGAGAACCTGTTCTGGTAAAAGTGGGGGCAGGGTGGGGGGCCAGGAGCCCTGCCCATCTCTACTTGATCCCTTAAGATTGAAGGTTCTGGGATCCCTGATGTGTTAGGATGGGGGTATAGGGCAAGAGACTGGATGTGGTTTCACAGGCCTGGGGAGGGGGTCCAGAATGAAGGAGTGGCCCTAAGCCCAAGGCAATCCTCTTAAACTTGCCTCATCAGACCATTAAACCTATTAAGTAATTAGCCCCCCGGGGTGCCTTCCCATCAATCATCCTGACCCCCTGAATTCACTTTCTTCCCTGGGTTCACAGAGGCAGCGTCTTGCCTGCCCCCACCCCTGAACCTGTCACAGAGATGGGGGACCAGTCCTCCATCCCTGGAAGGCTCAGAAAGATGGGGAGGGCATTCTCACAAAGGACTCTATCCACTTTTTCCTTCTTTGACTTCAATCCCTATCTTCTCTCCAGCCAGGGCCTCTTCCCCAACTTCCTTCTTGAAGGTGGAAGGAATTCATCCACTCTGAAGAAAACTGGGTACGCCCCCCACTCTATTTTCTGTGCCCTCTGCCTTCCCCTTCTCCAGGAATCTCTGTATGCAAAAGCAGAAACAGCCTTAGACTGAGTATAAATTTTGTCCCTGACAGGCCATGGGGCTTTGGGCAAACTACCTCACATCGTTGGGCCTCAGTATTCTCATTAGCAAAATGGGGACTTGATAGCACTACCTCATAGGGTTATGGTAATTAATTAAGTGATAAATGTAAAGTACTTAGGATGGTCTCAGGCACGTGCAACCCTTGAGAAATGTTAGCTATCATCACCTGCACTATCATCATGACTATTAGCTATGTCAGTAACACAAGCAAAGTTCTTCTTATAGTGTCTCGCCCAGGGTAAGTGCTCTACAAATGGTGGGACGAGCCTCTAAGGTCTGAGGATTTCACTGGGCGATGGGAGAAGGAGGGAGACCCCTCTTCCTTCATCACTTGCTCCCTAGGGGCTGTCCCAGGCCTTGCTCTGCTTCTTGGAGGAGGAATGAGCTCTCACCAATGGAAGGGAGACCCTCCCCAGCATCTCTCTGACTCCACTCTGACTCCACGTCACTTCTTGCTTTTGCCCTTGATACAACCCCCAGTACTGTTTCCTCCCTTCCTCCAACAAATCTTTCCTGAGCACCCACTCTGCGCCAGGCCTTGTTTGAGGTGCTGGTGGCACAGCCGGGAACAAGACAGACCATCCATTTCCTCCAAGTCCACTCACTTCTAAAATTTAAATGCATCTCTTTAAAGAGAACACTTAAAAACCACTGCTCATATTCAGAGTCTGAAGGTTGATTATGTTTTCCACTACAGAGCATAGAATATAAATATATGATGGTAAAAGAAAAAAGTATGTCCATGGACCCCCTTAAGCCACCTTCTAGGTGCTCGAGGGCCACTGTGTCAGACTCCACCTGAGGCCAGCCTCTTATGGAGAATGACTAGGTGGGATCTCCCATTTGTGGAAGTTCAGAACTCAGGGCAGGAGTCCTCACTGTGGCCAACAGACCCCTCTGACCCTCTTCAGATTCTTCTGCATGTCCTTCCCATTTGGGAGTACTCTTCCCCCTTCCCCCACCTATCTCTACCCTCCCTTTTCGTTTCTCCCCTGGGGTTCAGGCAGCTTTACCCTTGACAGTGAGTAAAGAAGTGCCCACTTCTCTCCTGCTGGTTTTCCTCCTGCTACAATGTCAAGCGTTCCCACCTTGGGAAGGGGCCGTCCTCCCTCTGCTAGCCTCCCCTTCCCTATTGTGCCCACCTTCTTCAGAAAGGTGGCTCAGTGGGTTAAGCCTCTGCCTTCAGCTCAGGTCATGATCTCAGGATCCTGGGCTCAAGGTCCGCATCAGGCTCTCTGTTCAGCAGGGAGCCTGCTTCCTCCTCTCTGCCTGCCTCTCTGCCTACCTGTGATCTCTCTCTGTCAAATAAATAAATAAAATCTTAAAAAAAAAAAAGAAATGCTTCTGGATTTTCCAAAAAGCAACCAATACCCCTCTCCCCTTAAATAATGGTGACCTACCCAAGAGATTTGGGTGCTGTGTGGTAAGAGTCACACTTTTTATCAGAGAGTTGACCCTAATAGGTAGCTTTAAGAGGGGGGAGTCATTAATGACAAAGGGAGAGCTGAAAGGGTGGGGGTTGTGCTGTAGGGGTGTTTGCAATGACAGGAGGGTCCGAGGAACCAAAGTTAGGGTGCCATGCTCATGGGACCTGCTCTGGCTTGAGGGCTGGGGACCGAAGTGTGGGTGTGTTCCATGGAGGTGTGAGGCGGCGGGGATGTCCTGGGAGAGTGTGGGGATGTGGCTGGTGGAAGAGGAGACAACACCGCAGGGTGTGGTGTGGGGAGCAGAACGGCTCAGGAGGGTGGGGACGGCAGGTGTGTGAAGCAGTCTCTGTGAATGGCGGTGTTGCTCGATCGCGTGAGAAATGCAACACAACCCAAGCTGGGGGGAACGGCTTGTGGAAGGTGTGAAGCCGACTTGGAGCTGTGACACCGTCTCTGAGTGGAAGGTGGATGGGGATGATTTCCTCAGGGCGAAGCGCCGCTGGATGGCGCAACAAGCTTCAAATGACATTCTCCGTGACAGGGAGAGTAGCAAAGGACAGCGACCGTGTACCAGCGACCGTGTACGAGCGGAGCGACCCTGTACGGACGCATTGCTGTATGCTTCATATATACAGCCTTATTTAACCCACACAACAGCCCGGCATGGTAGTGACAGATCTTACGGCTCCCATTTTCTAGATGAGGAGACTGAGGCTCGGGGCAGTGAAATAACTTGCCTGAGGTCTCACACCAAGCCCATGGCAGTGATGAGAGGGACCCCGGAAGGTCTCACTCTCGGGGCTCTTAAACCTTGGTGGCATTGTCTTTGTGGGACACAGAGAGTATGCTGGGAGCAAGACCTAGCAGCTGGAAGCTCATTGGGGGCGGAGGTGGGGGGTTATGTGTGTGACTGGTGCGCATGCGCGTGTGTGTATATATGGGGAGGGAAGCTACTGCTTCCGTACAAACGGAGGTGACAGAGGTGGGAATACAGTCAGAAGTATGCCATGCTAGTGGCACCTTAAAGAGTTTCTTCTGTACTCTGGGGGGGGGGGCATCGTTTGGTACTGTTCCTCTAGACTATAGTCCTTTGTCTCTCTGATGAGTGAGTTCCTAACCTGAGTTTCCATTTAACTTCTTCTCCTGAGTCCTGAGTCCTCCGGTCCTTAGATCACTTGTCTCCCTCCCCATGGTGTCTGGCAGTCACAGAGCTCAGACATTGGTTGGAACAGCCACCATCTCCTCTCTCAGCCCCCAAGAAGGGGCAGGAGTGGCAGGCACGTCGGCGCTGTGGACAAGAGCTCGGGATGCCCTGTCTGCCACGACTTGCTGTGACACCCCAGAAGACTCCCTCAATCCTCTGGGCCTCGGTTTCCTCACCCAGAAATGGGGCTCACTATAGTGTCTATGCATATAGTGGAGCCAATCTCCCAGGTTCAAATCCCAGCTCTTCCTCTGATTAGCTGACTGACCTTGGGCAAGTTACTTAACCTCTCTGGGCCTCAGTGTATCATCTGTTAAGAAGGGTAACATAAAAGAATTGTAATGATTATATGGTTGGTCTGTGCCGAGCATTTCCCATAACACTTCTTGGTGCTCTGCTGGCCATAGATATTAGCCATTATTGTAATTTATTATGGTGAATTATTATATCATAGAGAGCTGGGAGAATTACATGACTTACTGCCTATAAAGCAGTGAGCAATAATATAGGTAGTGGTTATTACTATAATCCTTGGTGGTTATTGTGATTTTCCCACTTGACAGATGGTGACTCTTGAGGCTCAGGAAAGGGGTGAGGTTGAACCAGCATCCCCCAGTCATGACAGTATTATTGCAAGGAGCCCTCAATTTTTTGAGACAAAATTTCCAGATCGTTGCCCAATGCTGTCTCCTAAGTGTTTCTGTAAATGTAGGACTGTCCCTTTGCATCTCCAGGCCTCAGTTTCCCCACGGGTCACCAGGAAGGGAGGTAGAAGAACCCGGAGAGGAGGGTCGCTAAGGGCCCATCCTAGTTTTCCCTGCTGCTGAGGGAGGCAGGATGCCCAGGGATAAGCACATGAGCTCTGGAGCCAGACGGCCCAGGGTTGGATAACTCCACCAACTTATGAGCTGGGTGACTTAGGGCAAAAGTGCCTTCATTTCGCTGAGCCTGTTTTCCTCATGCAAAAAAGCAGCTCAAATCCTCTTCCCCAGAGGGTTGTATTGGGAAATTAATCCATATCTCAGAGCCTGACTTCTAGTAGCTGCCAAGTACTTGGGCCTGACTGTCACTATTGTTAGGTTGTGGTGCTCTGAGCAATCAGATTTGGAGCACCTCAGCCCCTTTAAAAGAAGAATGAGACACCCCCCCCCACACACACACACAAGCAGGGGCAGGGCTGGGCTGCCAGGTCAGGCTCAGGGACTGCCTGGGTCCCCGCCTGAGTCCCCGACTCTCTCCAGGAGTGGGAATGGCAGTGGGGCAGGAAGAAGGGAAGGAAGTTGGCTGGGACATAGTCATGTGTGTGCTGCGGGTGGGGGGAGCAGGAAGAAGGACAGGAAACTCCCTCCCACCCCTCCCCCAACTTCCCTTTCCTTCGATTTCTGCTGGATACCCTCTCACAGGCAGCCAGGGGGTCCCTGATTCCTGTCCCACCTGGCACTGGAATGGGGGAAAGAGATTTGGCTTGTGTTTCATCAAGGGGAGGAGGTGGGAGGTCCCCACCCCACCCACTCCAGAGCTTGGTGGAGTGGGGAGCATGCACTCTGCCCCAGGTCATCCCTCTCCCATCCGGAGGAAAAGGCCAGAGGAAGCAGAGTTTGGCCAAGGTGACCGCAGGGAGGGGCTTGCCTGCTTTGGGGTGTCCCTCTATCCAGGGAGTTAATAGGTTGGGCTCTGAGGCTCTGAGGATCCCTACCTCCTTCCTGAGTCCCTGGCCAGAGAGACACCCACTAGAGTTCCCAGCTTGTCTTTTATTCTCTGGTACACATACCTCCTCAGGTCACACACACAGTGGGGGCCCTCCTGTCTTACACACACATATCTTCTGTGTTGTCAAACACTCAGACATCACACACATACGTACACAATCCCTTGTCTCTCTCTTACACGCAGAGTCACTCCCACATCTCTAGTGTTACATACTCAATCATTTCACACACACCCCCCCTTGCTGCAGATAACACACACACACACATACACACACACACACACCCTTTCCCTTTTCATATCCCTTGGGTGTCATACACACAAATTCCCTGTCACATGGGCACCATCCTTCCCTCTCCTTGTTACACACCCTCGTGCAGCTCACCCACAGAGCCCTAACCTCTTCGGTCATACACCCACCTTCCCTCATCGCACACGCCCCCTCTGATGTCACTGTTGCCCACCTCCGTGTGTCACACCCAGCCACAGCCTCTTTGGAGTCACACCCACACCCTTTTCTTGTCACATACCCTCACCAGCTTCTCCTGGTCCCACCCCACCCCAGACACGCCTGTGTCACACACACTGAACTGCCTTCCCTGGTCCACACAGCCTCTCATGGCTCACACCCAGAGCTGGCCCATTCAGCTTCCCCCACACACCCCCTTGCATGTCACACACACCCTCTCACTCATGTGTCATACCGCCACAGCCCCCACCAGGGTGACATGCACACACTTTCCCTTGCCACACATACCCCTTTGAGGGTCTCAAACAG
>PITA01012081.1:23784-63788 GCA_004023965.1 Spilogale gracilis | reverse complement strand
TGCTTCTCCCTCTGCCCCTCCCCCTGCTTGTGTGGGCACGTGCCCCTCTCTCTGACAAAATATTGGAAAAAAAAAAAAAGACACGCAATATACTTTGTGAATTTTGATACATAAACTATACTTTATTTATTTTTTTTTTAAAGATTTTATTTATTTGACAGAGAGAAACACAGCCAGAGAGGGAACACAAGCAGGGGGAGTGAGAGAGGGAGAAGCAGGCTTCCTGCAGAGCAGGGAGCCCGATGTGGGACTCGATCCCAGGTCTCTGGGATCATGACCCGAGCCGAAGGCAGTCGCTTAACCAAGTGAGCCACCCAGGCGCCCCTAAACTATACTTTAATTAAGAAAAAAACCCCACACTCCAGACAGCTAGGGTTCCCTGAGTCTACCTTGTCAGCCCCATAAGAAATGGAACATGTTGGGAATAATTTCAGAGAGAACACTGATGGGACAAAGAAATATTCCCTAAGATTTCCCAGCCTGTAGAAAAGGCTGATGAATCTTAGGCCCTGTTTGTTCAAACTCATTTGAAGATCTAGTGGTTCTCAGTCAGGTGAGGTTTTGCCCCTCGGGGGGATATTTAGCAATGTGTGAGGCCATTCTGGTTGTCACAACCTGGGCGGCTATTAGCACCTGGCAGGTAGAGGCCAGAGATGCTACGAGAAGCAAGGCATGGGACAGTCCTCGCGACACTCATCCCGCCCTGTCAGCAGTGTATGGCTGAGAAACCACGACTTAATTTCACGATGGGTCAGTTCGTTGTTAAAAATCCTTGAGTTTATATAACCTACAAGCCTTTCTGATAACAGCAATTTCAACATGTCCAAACCATCCCAAGCAGTGAAGCACGCCTCAAAAGGCAAACCCCCAGGCCCACCTCAGGCAAACCCATCTTAAAAAAGCGATGCAGGCCTTTCCCTGCTCAGAGCCGGGCAATGGCGCTGGGCTCCTCAAAGACCTACGTCTTTAGCGATGAATTACACTTTCAAAGAGCTGCTTATCAAGTTTTATCCTTAAATGGCTAACCAAAGCTTTCTTAAAGAACAGCGTTTCCTAAAATACTAACCGGTCAAGTATCTGAAACACTCGCACAAGGAATGGAAATTTTCCCTCACATAAGGAAAATAAACGTAAAAAATAAATGTCTACGACAGGAAGCAGCTATCGGGACAGAGTTGCTGGCGCATGCTGAATAAAATGCATGGACACAGCCCGTCTGTAAAGGCGCCCATCTTGCACAGCCCCCCAGGCTCGGGGGCCCAGCACTAGCATCAGCACCAAGCAGCCGGGCTCTGTGAGGCACTCCAAAACGCTTCCGCTGTCTTACTCCGAAAGCGCTTCAAGAAAGTTGCGTTGTAAATGTATTTGAGCCTTTGAGACCACAACCCACAGGTCCCTTCCTGAAAGGTGAGCCCGAAAATGGAGTGGATTCTTTAATATCTTCACCACATGGAAGAAAAACAATGAAATGTCAATTACCCAAAAACCTATCACCCAGAGATGAACTACTCCTAGAACTGTGGTGTAGGATCTTTCACCATTTTATGGCATGCTCATTTCATATAGTACCATTCTTATTTCCCTGTGTCAACAAATCCACAGCTGCACCATCATTTCCTAACAGAATATCCGATTACAGGGTTATACCCCTTGATTTTTTTGAAAAACACTTCCTATTGGACTTTTTAAAAATCATTATTTGGGAGAAAAAAGAGAGAGAAAGCAGGCGTATGAGAGAGGGGAGGAACAAAGGGGGGGGAATGAGGGAGAATCCCAAGCAGACTCCCTGCTAAGTGCAGAGGCCAGTGAGGGACTTGATCCCCCACCCCTGAGATCACTAGCCTGAGCTGAAACCAAGAGTGGGTCACCCAACTGACTGCACACCCAGGCGCCCCTCCTATTGGACTTTAATTGTCTTTGGTATTTCGCTCTCCTGGAACGTACCTATGTCCTGTTCACGCTTGCCTGACTGCTTTCCCCCTAGAATTCTCAGAAGCGGAACTGTTAGCTGTTTTCAACGTCTGAGTTTCACATGGCCGAACTTCCCTCTGTGAAGTGTGACACCTCATCCTGTCACCAGGAGCCCATGGAAATTGTCCCCCCATCCACAGCCGCTCCAGGTCACACTCTCCCAGTGGAGCCCATCTACTGATCTCAGCACCTCAGACCCTGAAGATGCCCTGCGATGGCCATACTCTGCCAACACGGCTGATTCCTTAGTCTCCCGCTGTGAACCAACCGCGAATCTGTCCTCTACGCCAGGTGACAGCCGTTTCTGCTCTACCCCCATCCATTTGGAAAACTAGCTTCAACACCCACAGGCTGTTTTCAATATACAGAACGCCACGTGGCTACGGTCTAACAGGAAATCTGTCAATAAACATACTTCTGCCCACAGGCCACCAGGGTGATGTTCCTCCATCTTCTAACCTCAGGGTCCAACTCCAGCCCACCTCCCCTGAAAGCTGAGGCTCACGCTGGTTTGCTGCCTCGACCCTGGTGGCTGTGGGCTGGCAGGAGAGACCTGGAGAGTAACTTACGTAGAGATGAAAATGTAAGAAGTGGGCCAGGACGCTAGGGGCCACGCCAGGGAAGGCGCTCAGAAGCGTTTGCAGGTAGACTTCCAGATCCTTCTCCCTCTTTTCCACCAAGCTTCTTGAGTTTTTCCCAATGATCTTTTTAGGCGGAAGCAAATTTTTATCAATTTTCCTTTCTGCAACCAGCTGTAAGGAAACAGAAACATGTCAACCACAACCCCAGAGAGTCTGTGATGGTATAGGATCAAGACAAGCAGCCCGAGGACAGGTGCTTGCGACAGTTCCCAGAACCCCTTCTAGCAGTATCAGAATTAGGGATCCAACTAATACATCTGGAATTCGGCCTCATCAGATTCAATTAGTATTAGACGTACCGGGATGACTACACATAAGGAGATCCATCTGGAGCCCATGGAGACAGAAAACACCTCCAGGCTCCTCAAAACCACCATCTTTGCCAAACCAGAATGAAAACCCATCAGGGAGGTGACCTGTCTTTAGAACACTCATGCTACAAATGACCCAGAGAAAGGTGGCTCTCTCCAAAAACAAAGACAGAAATGGAACCACAGCCAGATATTAAAGTGGGGGCTGGGGAGTAACTGTAGCCAGGTGGGACAAGTTTAAACCCATTCCCTCTCCGGGAAACGGACCCTTACAGGCATGGAGCCGGTTCTCCCCTCAATTTAATGTGTGGCACAATGGAAATTGGCCTCAAATCCCCAAGCCCTGAGACACATATTCCCAGTTCTCAAGAGTTACCTTTTCATGGAGATCATAGAAATCGCTGTAGCGGTGCTTGACTGTCCATTCATGGCTGCCGTCAGTGACCTGGATGATATAAACCTGCAGGGAAAACCCACATCCAGCCGGACGCACTAGCTGCAGGCCACCCGGACCATCCCAAACCCCAGGCCAAAGTTAGGCTGTCATAGCCTGCTAGCCTCCACATCTGACCCTGGCTAGGCAGCAGGACCCTCTCTCAGCTTCCTTCATGGCCCCAGCACCAGCTGGCAGGCACATGGGATCAATCCATGGGTCTGCCCAAGAGGGAGGAACAAAAAAGGTAACCATCTCATCAAGCTGTCTCTTTAGTGTTTTACTTCCAGCCTCTAACCCAAGCTTGCTGCAGGCAAGGCCACCCGCTCCAAGAGAGGCAGAGCAGGGTGGGGTCTGGCAGGACTAGCTTGTCTGCTGTATATTTCTCCAGGTGCCCTGACTAAATCCTAGAAGCAAGTCCCTTCCCAACACTTTCAGCTGGTTCCTGGCTAAGATTTCTGCTGCTGAGCCAGGCGTCAAAGCACTAAGCAGCTGATGGGAGGGTGGGGGAAAGGGCAGTGATGAACCATCAAGACTAGCAGAAGGCAATATGGCTTAAGGGGTTTAAGGAACGGGTCTGGGTCTTGGAGTCAAGAAAGACCTGAGTTTAAAATTTGATTCTGCCATTTCTTGGCTGGCCCAGTAAGTGACTGGGAGCCTAAATCTCTCTGAACCTCAGTTTCTACTAGAAATCTGATAGGTTCAGTAACTGAATAAAGTAATTCAAGCAAAATGCTTTGTACAAGGTCTGACATGCAGCAAGTGTTCAACAAAAGGCGTCTTAATAATAATAATTAGTACACCGGGAGACAAACAGTCAGGTGAGCCTGGATCACTGCTTCCCACCATACCCATGCAGGAGGTAAACAGGGAGAGCTTTTTGAAGCTCATGTCCTCACTGAATGCTATTTATGGGCGATGGCCTGCCAGCCATCAGCTCAGAGACCTCAACCCTCACCTGGAAAGGCCCCCCCAACTCCCCACCCCGCCCCAGTGTCCCTCCCCTCTCTGCAGCACACAGGGAAGGGGGAGGAGAAATCATCAAATCAGCTGAAACCACCAAGGCAAAGCAGCCATTTCTCCAGGGCTGGCCTGTTGCTCCAGGATCCGCCCCCAGCCCCTCTTCCCAGCCTGGCAGCTTCCCTCCCTCTCCTGCCGCCCAGGAAAGGAAAAAGAGCCAGAGAAATGACCCTTAGGAGGAGGGTTAGGATGAGGGCCAAAGGGGTGGGGTGAAGGCAGGGCTAAAGCAACCCCCCCACCACCCTCAGGGAACAAAGAACAGGAGGCTGGGAGATGCTCACTCAATACGCCCCCACCCCAAGACCAGTCCCTGCTAGGCTGCCTACAAGACCCACAAGCCTGGCGGCCAACCTCATTCAGATCCAGAAAAGCCTCCCAACTCCATCACAGTCTGGAACTCCACCCCCCTTTTCTGTTCTCCACCTCCCCCACAGCCTTAAGTGTGTGGGCGGCTTGTTGCCCCAACAGGCTCCCTCCGCCCAAAGCCATGAAGACCCCCGAGTTTCCTGGATCTTACACTTCCAGCCCAGAGTGACCACCTCAATTCTCCCGTGTCACGGCTCCCCTCCTCCCCCATTCTGGTCTCTGCCTGACTCCCAAGGCCTTGGGGCTCGAGATCCCCCCTCATTTTTAAAGCAAAGCTCAACTGCGACCCCAACCCTCACCCCCAGACCAAGGCCCGGCTCTGTCTTCTTCATGGCCTGCAGGACCCCAAACCTTTCCCCGATTCCATCCACCAGGGACCCCTCCCCTCCGCGACCCCCTGTCACGTCCTCCCGGCCGGCGCCCCTCCAGGCCTAGAGATCTAGAAGGGCCTCCGCCCCATCCAGATTCCCGTCTTCTGCAGACCCCCTTCATCCCCAGCTCCTCCCCAACCCTAGCCTTCATTTCTGAAAGTGTACCCCTTCCCCAAGCTCCCTTCCTGGGACCCACCCCTGGACCGTATTCCGGGACCTGCGAAACCCATACCCCTTCCCCAGATTCCCCTCCTCAAAATCGAGGGCCCGGCTACCCCCTCCTCCCCGGTGGCGGGGCCCAGATCCCCCCTAGTACCCTCCCGACTTGGGACTCCGAGTTCCAGCCGCCACCCCTAGTTCTGGCGCCCGCGCCCCTGCACACCGTATACGTGTCCACGAGCTCAGAGCCCACGACGCGCGCCTCCTTGACCGGCTCGGCCTCTCGCTCGGGCCCGAAACTGCGCGCCGCCGCCGCCATGTTTCGGGCTCCGTTGCTGCAGCCGCCACAGCTGGGCGCAGACTGGCAGCAGCAGGGGGCGGGGTCAGCGCCCCACCGCCCCTCGGCCCCGCCCCCGCCGCGCGCAGCGCAGCCATCTTGGCCCCGCCGCCTCTCCCGCCCTCGCCCCGCCCCTCGCGCGTAATTGACAGCAGCTGCTAACAGCGCGCGTGCGCAGGCCTCAGAGGTCTGAGCGCTTGCATAATTTGAAAGCGAACCTTGCGGCGTTCCCTGCGGGAGAAACTGAGGCGCCGGGCGGGGGATGCTCTGGGCATTGTCACTCGATGCCCGGGAAGGGAGGACAGAAGACCTCGCACCTCCAGGGCTACCGGAAGCAAGTTACTGCTCCACCTGGCCTCTGTTCCCTCCTCCAGAAAAGAGGCAGTAATCGCGCCCCGCCTGGCTCCCTGTCTGATTCCCTGTAGGGCATGAGAGGATTGAAGGCGTTATGAGCTGTGCTTAAGAGCTCGAGCTGGACAGAGTAACTCTGCGCCAGTTTTTAATCCCTCTGAGACTTGGAGACCTCCTCTATTAATATGGGGTTAGTCCATGCAATGCGCAGCACTCAAGGCAGGGAGCTAATGTGCTTATCAAGAGGGACCTCTGCATTTGGATGGAAGGAAGGGATGTGCTGGTCATTGAGTGCAAGACCCCTAGATGCTGTCCTACCAGAGCTCAGAAAGTTGGGGTGACAGGCTGGCCCTGGAACCAGAAACCACAGTGCTGGAATGGAGAAGCAGAGACACAGCGATGGAGCCCTAACCCAGAGGAAGACCTGAACCCAAAAGAGGGAGATGGTAACAGAGCTGGAGGGGAAGAGGCTAGCACGGATGGGGCATTTGTAGGTGTGTTTGTTGACTAAATGCAGCTTACCTAAGCTCAGAGCTAGTACTGCTAGGGGGGATGGGAGGTTTTGGGCATGGATGCTATAACACCCCTGGCTGAAGGGCTCCAGACAGTTCCATACTAAGGTGGGTCAATGACTTCTTTCTCCAACTGTTACAGAGCACCATACTCTGAGCTTGGCATTTGAGGCTTCTCCTGGCAGGGTCTCTCTTTGCATACTACTGGCCAGCATTGCCGCCCCCCCCTCCCCCGCCAACAGGTTTAGTTTAAGGCAGGGGCTGCCAAATAAGCCATACCCTGAGCAAGTCTCCAGCCTTCCAGGAGCCTCAGTTTCCTCATCTGAAAAGTGGGAATAATATTACCCACTTCCCTGTTTGGTGCTAAGGTGCTGTGTGGGCCTGGCCTGGGGCCTACTACTTTGCAACACCTGTCCTTTCCTTAGCTCATGTTTTCATTCATTCAAGAAACATTTCCAGAGAGTCCCCTGGGAGCCATGGAGGACAGAGGGAAAAAGATGTGGTCCTTGCAGCCCTTCATCTGCTCCCTGCACTGGGCAGAGGACACAGGGACTCAGGCCAGCCTGAGATCACCAGGGCTGAGGGAGGGAGTGGAGGATACTTCATGCAGGGGTGGGCTGGGCCAGCCTGGAATGCGGTGGGGCAGGGCTATTTAAGCCCAGGGCTGACTGGCAACCCCAGCAGCCTGCCCTGTGAGTCGTCAGCATGGATGACATCTACAAGGCTGCGGTGAGGGACTGGGCTGGGCAGGGCTGGGCAGCACTGGGGTGGGTGGGCCCACTGGGGGTTCACTCAACTCATGTTGGGGGGGGGCGAGGTCATCTCGTGAAGGTGGTGGGCACCCAGGAGAGGGCCCATGCAACTTTCAGCCCAGGCCTTCCAGGGGATGGTGGATCTGGCCTTCCATTTCCAGGGTGCGGAAGGAGTAAGGGGTTCAGGGTCTGGAGAGAAGTTTTCAGGTGGGTGGAGGCCGCTTTTAGCATCATGTCTGCCCCATCTCCAAATGTCTGTAGTGTGTCACTGTCTTCCAGCCACATCTCCTTTCACTCGTGTCTGTGGTCTCTGGATCTTTGCTTTTCTGTCCCTTTCCATCTCTTTGTTCCTTCCAGCTGTCCTTCTGAGTCTCTGCTGCTGTATCCCTGTCCCCCCCACCCCATTCCTACCCCTCACCTTCTGCTTCTCACACTTATAAGCCCCCGCCTACCTCCAGCTCCTTGGAAGGCTGAAGATGCTGTGGAGGTTGGGACAGGAGTTTGAAGAGGGGGCTGGAGAGCCAGAATCTTGGGCTGGAGAAGGGGCTTAGAAGTTGGAGGTAGGCAGGGAGGCCCTGGGCATGGGGGAGAGACTGGGGAAAAGGAATAGAGAACTGGCACTGCAGTCACCATCAGGCATGGCAGGCTCGGGGCTCAGTGGTTTAGCTAGGCGTGAGGGCTGGAGAGTGGTCACCCCAAGTCCCTGCAGCATCCTGGGGTCATTGAGGGGCTTCAGATACTAGTCCCTCCCAGGAGCGAGGGGTGTTACCTCCCCCTGCCCCAGAGGCAAGGACATTCAGGCCCAGACAGCTGTCCCCAAGGGAACCCCTTCCTCAGCCCTGGAAGTACAGCCCCCTTCCCCGGGTAGGACGAGCTACAGCTGGTTCTGGGACTGTCCCTGCCTATCCTGCAGGAACAGAGCTGGGGGGGGGCCTCCACCCCGTGCCCATATAAGGCCTGGTGGGGCTGGGGACTAATTTTGGCTCCTGAGGCACCAGCCGGCCAGGGGGCCAGATAACGCTGCCCCACCCCCTGCATGCCAGAGTCCCCAGAACAATCACCAGGTTTAACTTTGTCCCCCGTTAAAAATAGCCCGGTGGCCATCCCGGTCAGGTTACAGTGGGTGGCTTTGCCCATCCCCACACTGGTTTTATTGTTCCAACCTGAGGACAGCTGTCCCTCAGGCCACGCAGCTTGGATTTCAGCAGGGAGACCAAAAGGGCATTGAGTGGTCACTGGCTATTGTTACCCAGGGTCACCTTGGTCGTGGAGGGAGCACCCACCTGTCACCCTGGCCCTCAGTGAGGCCAGCTGGGTCACCTCAGGGCTTTGGGGAGCAGGGAGGGAGGACTGAGGACTGTGACCTGGGAATGGCCTGCCCCTTCTTGGCTTCAGTTTCCCCATCTGTGGAATGGGTTGATTTCCCTTAATAGCAGCTAATTCCTGAATCTGAGTCCTGGGATCTCCTTTCCTCTCTAGGTAGAACAGCTGACAGAAGAGCAGAAAAATGGTGAGTGCCCCAAAACATGTGGGGGTGCAGCCATGCCAGGCTGGGAGAGTGTAAGGACCTTGGAGGCTGGGGTCCCTCTTACTATGAACTTAGAGGCTTGAGGGGAAATGGGCAGTTGGCAGGTAGCCTCAGAGGTCTGGCCTTCTGGGGTCCTGGCCACTCTGTAACTCTCCCAACCCCTCCCCACCCCCCGCCCCAATGCCTTTGGACACAGAATTCAAGGCAGCCTTTGACATCTTCGTGCTGGGTGCTGAGGATGGCTGTATCAGCACCAAGGAACTGGGCAAGGTGATGAGGATGCTGGGCCAGAACCCCACACCCGAGGAGCTGCAGGAGATGATTGACGAGGTGGATGAGGACGGTGAGCCCTTCCTACCCCCCAGACCCCAGACCCGCCTCACCCTCAGCTGGCTTGGGACCCGAGTCCTGGCTGTGCCACTCATTACTCTGTGCCCTCGAAGGAACCCGTTAGCCTCTCTGAGCCTCAGTCATGTCATCTATGAAATGGGCATAACGACCGTACTCATCTCACAGAGTTGCTATGAGGGTGCGTGCAGAGACAGCACTGGGGTTCAGCATCAAGAGCATTCTAACCATCCCTCACTAATGGCCATACCACTCACCTTGCAGGCAGCGGCACAGTGGACTTTGATGAGTTCCTGGTCATGATGGTTCGGTGTATGAAGGACGACAGCAAAGGGAAGTCTGAGGAGGAGCTGTCAGACCTCTTCCGCATGTTTGACAAGTGAGTGCACGACCCTGGACCTCTGATCCTGACCCTAGCACAAATGGGGAAAGGGGGACAGTCTCGTGACCTCAAGACCTCAGTATCCCATTCTGTGCAATGAGAGAATGGGATGTCCCACCTCCCAGCAGCCCTACCTTGCCTCCTGGGGTCATGGCTGGGCTGCCTCTTCCCTTCCTCTGGCCCTTGAGCTCTGAGGTCCCCCTCACCTCCCACCCCTGCCCAGAAATGCTGATGGCTACATAGACCTAGATGAGCTGAAGGTGATGCTTCAGGCTACGGGTGAGACCATCACAGAAGATGACATCGAGGAGCTCATGAAGGATGGTGACAAGAACAACGATGGCCGCATTGACTATGACGGTGAGGGGGGCTGCTCTGCTGGACCCCTGCGCCCACACCCTGACCAGACCCCTTCTCTGACTGAGGCCTACTTCTCTCTCTGCAGAGTTCCTGGAGTTCATGAAGGGGGTGGAGTAGATGCCAACCCTCGCCCAGAGCTGCCGGTGCCACCTTCCAACTCCAGCTGGGCCCTGGGGTGGGGGCAAGGGGCCGGGGTCCCCAGGATGTGAGCTTGGGTGTATCCTTGACTGTGGGCCCTCCCTGACTGCATCCCCCAGCCCTATCCTAGGGAACGCAAATAAAGCCCTGCTCCCTGGAGGCCTGCTCCCTGGAGGCCTGCTCTCTGGCTTTCATTCCCCTGGGAGAGGGGGGGTTGTGGATCCTCTGCTGTCCATTTCCTGCCTTATCCCCGAGTCTGCGCTCCACCCACCCCCGTACACCATCTTCTGCCAGCGGGCTTAGATCAGACTGGAGATGACCATGTTCCATGACCCACTGACTCCCTTCTAGGACTGCTGATGCCCAGGCCCTGTCACCAGAGATTCAACATCTAGACTTGGTGGTGGCCCAGGAATCCCCATTGAGCAGGGTCCTGGGGCCTGTGGCTTTGGTGGCCAGTTGTCAGCTGAGCGGTCCTGTGCTTAGAGAGAGAAGAGCACTCAGCTAGGCCTTGGAGGCTACTTGGCATGGCTGCTCAGGTCCAGTTGCAGAGAAGGGGGTGCTACGGGGGCTCAGGGGGTTGTAGCGCTGGTCCATGTGCCTGCTCACTTACATTTCATGCTAGTGACATTGATTCCCCAGGACTGAGGGGCACACCACCGGCTCTCCCTCCATTCACCCATCTGCCAGGTGAGGCCCCTAGGGCCCAAAGGGGTGCAGGGAGCTGACAAGGTCCTCCAGTGAGTCCAGTGAAAAATAGAGCCATGTGGTTGCCAGCCCAGGGCTCTGTCTAATACACCACATCCACACAGGCGTAATTTCCAGTTCCCTTGAACCTCAGAGGCTCCAGCAGCCCACTTCCCCTCCTTGATGGAATGGAAGTATGAGGCTTGGTGGCTCTCCACTTAGTGGGGCCAGAGCAGTGGCGCAGGCCTTGGAGAGGGGGCCAGCAAGGACGTGGAGGTGTCAACAGGGGTGCTCACAGGAGCGACAGCTGGCCACGGGGGCAGGCTGCAGCCAGAATGCCACCAGCTGTCCTTGCTCCACCCAGCCACCCCGAGGCCTCTCCACCTGTGCCCCTGCCTTCGCATTCCCCAGACAGGCCCAGCATTCCGGAGACAGTCTTGGAATTCTGGGGATGCCTCCAGGGGAAGCTAGAGCCATGAGAGTGTCCAGCCCCTGGTGAGGCCTCAGGGAGAGTGGAGGGGTCCCTTCAGGCCTGCCCTGGGGAGCTAGAGAACTCAAGGACCTACACCTTATAGTGAGGAGCGACGACATCTTGGGAGAGGAGGTGGGCCCACTGTGGGCCCACCTGTCCTAGTCACATCCCTGACCTGTGCCTGGCATGGGCCGGTTGCTGGAACCATTTGGAGGAAGGCCTGTCCCTAATTTCATGAAATTGACCATCAGCTCAGGAAGACAAGAAGGTGATGAGTGGAGTGAGGGAACCAGTGTGGTGCTGGGATGGGGATTATGGAGACGCAGCAGCCACGAGGCAGGAGTGGTCCGGGATCCCAGAAGAAGTGCATTTCTGGTGGGACGGTCACAGAGAGAGGGTGAATCCTCTGTCTGCATCCAAGTTGCAATGCCTCTGGGACAGGGTGGTGGGGATGTCCAAGTAGGGTTTGAGGGGGCAGAGAGAGCGCTGTAAATCCCATGTCTTCAGAGTAAGAGGGGCTGTTCCGGCCCAGTCCTGGTGAGACTCCTGGGAGAGGGAGTATAGACAGAGGTGGACACCGGCCCTCCCATGTGGATAGTCTGGGAGAGGAGGTGTGACCAGGGGGATAGGAGAGACCCTGGCTGAGTGAGGAGCCCTAGGAGCCAGGAGGAAAGGATGGGGACATTGAAGACAGCTGGTGGTCCTGGGGTTAGGGACCTGGAGATCCCTGAGGCCTTGGCCACCTGGCCGTGAGGGTTTCCTTGGAGCCCAACTAGAGAGGACGAAAGGAGGGAGGTGAAGTGAGGGGAGCTGGTGGGCGTGGACTGTACTAGCTGCAGCTCTCAGGAAAGGCACTCGGCTGCAGGGAGATGTGGGATCCCGGGAAGCTCATTTAAGAAGGTGAGGCAGGGAATGCCCAGGGTGATGTGGGGGGGGGGACACACACCCAGTGAGGCTGGCAAAGGGTGATGTGAGATGCAGGGGCAGGCGAGGCTGCAGAAGGTGAGAGACTCCGGGTCTCTGGGGTACGTTTTAAGGGCTTGGATCCAAGCTGGGCGAGGGGAATGGGGCTGAACGCACAAGGGAAGAACTATGGCAGTGGGGATACTGAGTGCAGCTTGGGGCATTCATGGGAAGGGGTGTTCTGAATGGAGACCCCGAAGGTCACCTTCTTATCGGTGGTGAGCTGGAGCATGAGGACAGGCAGCTGGGGCAGGGGAAGGTGGTTGTCGGTGAGGAGGACTGGCAGGGGCGTGGGAGAGGGCATCTGAGGGACCCCTGCTGCTGTTGGGATCAGGAAAGAAAAGAGGAACTCCGAGAGTTAAGCTTTCTGTGAACCAGAGAGGAGGATGGCTGGGCTGCTATCAAGAGGATACATGGGGAGGTAGCCAGCTGGGGGGGGGTTGCCTTAAAGAAGGGTCCACAGGGAGGGGAGTCTGCGTGATGGTCGCAGTGTCTCTTTCCCAGAACGAGGTTGGTTGGGGAGGAACTAGAGGCATCCATTCCTTCCAGGTATGCCCACCCCTGAATTTTAGCTGGGAGAGGTTGGGCGGTGACACTCCACATACCTAGTGGCTCCTGATGCACAAACACACAACCACACGTGTGCACAGCCAAAGGTTCACAAGCTCCCACCAGCCCCCAGCATTAAGCTCCCCCATGTGCATCACCTACCTTGACTTCTGCTGTGTTTGATCTCCATTTTTCCTAGGCTATGTCTTCCTTCACCTAGATAGTGCTTCCTCCATGAAGACTCCTTTGATTTCTTGATCAGAAGCAATCGTTGGAGTCTCCTACTGCTCCTGCCTTTTCATAGTACAGTTGTCTGGTTACTGCCTGTTGCCCCAAGAGGCTTTGGTTTCTGGGGGTGGCACCACTGCCCTGTGCAGGGCCTGACGCAGTGGAACCTCCTGCAGTTCCCTCTTTGTCCATTAGATGGCACAAGACGCCAGTGGCTGGACCCACTGATCTGTGTGTATCAGGGTACATCGGAGTCTGTTTCCAACTTGGGGCCAGCAAGCAGGGTCCTTCACAGAAGATCCTTACCCCCTTCCCTGATTGGGAAATTGAGGCCCAAGGAGGGAGAAGAGATGCTTTAGGCCACACAAGTGAACAGTACAGTTGTGGCTCCTAACCCCTGCCACAGGCTCTTTTTCTGCGGCGCGGAGAAGGCTGCCCTGCTCATTCTGCTGCAGTAGACCCAGGCCTCCCTGCAGTTGGCTGAGCTAAGACCCCCAGGGCGAGCTGGCAGACTGAGGAGTTGTTGGGCCTCCTGCTCACAGCTGGTGGCCACATGCTGCTGGTTGAGGGGCTGTCCGGCTCAATCTTCAGCCAGACGCTGGTCCTCAGCCCAGTCTGCAAGCTGAAACATCTCCCCAGGGAGATGGAGGCAGAGGGGGTCCGCCCTTTGGAGGGCCCATGACAGCCCCTGAACAGGCACACCTCACCAGTGTAGAGCCTGCCTGCGCCCAAGCTGGCTGCTCCTCGGCCATGGAAGGAGGAGACTGAGGCCCAAAGACGGGAGGGCTTTGGCCAAGTTTCTTGGAGGAGCCAGAGGCTGGGTGGGCTGATACTAGTCCCTGACCTCCCTGAGTAGCTCCTCGCCCAATGCCAGGTCAGGAACCCCTGGGAGGAGGCATGTATGTGGGTGGGCAGGGGCTGGTGGAGACAAGGAGACAGAGTTCCAGGTCCCTGGGTCCTTCTCATGCTGACTCAAGGAGCCAACCTGTTTCCCTTCCAGTTGGGGGTAAGGGAGGCAGGATCCCAATACCTTAGGAGTCCTAGAAGGAAAAAAGAGTCCCAGGAAGGGGCAGGGCTGAGCAGGGCCTGTTGTCAGCCTGCTGTGTGACCTGGGCCAGGACTTTCCTTCTCTAATGCCCCAAAGTTTCTTGACCACCATCTAAGGGCTCAGGCTGGTCCATCTGGGAGGCCTAATTTGCAGGAATTTCTAGGATCCTTGGAGCTTCAGATTCTAAATGAAGGGCTCTATAGTGGGATGGAATGGCAGCTTGGGGCAGGGGGCAGTGACAGGGGCTTCTGTGGGACAGGGGTCATAGGGAGATCCCCTCACTTGCCCCTATTTAACCCCTCAGACTCATTTCTCCCTTGTGCCTCTTCTGTGGCCTGCCTGCCCCTAATCAGTGCTCAGGGCAAAGGGAACAGGGGATGGGATGAGTGCTCTGCCTACTTGACCCTCTCTCTGGAGGGAAGGTAGGTATAGGGTCTGTGTGCAAAGGGGAACTCTGGGAAGAACCAACCACTCACCTGGTGACATGCTGGGCCCTGGGGTTCTGGGAGACCTGCACAGCCAAAGGGACAATGAGGGAGTTCTTTCACATGAAGTGCATTTTGTCCTCTGTCCCAGTGAGCTGGGAAGGGGCCTGGAGACCAGACAGGGACAGGCTTTGGGTGGAGGAGGCTTGGCTCATCTCTTGCCAATCCCGGATCTATGAAGTGAAGCCAGACGTCAAACCCCCACCCAAAACATCCCTTGGACCAGAATGACCCTCCCAGGCAGCTTGGGCCCTGCCAGGAGAGCTGAGGAGCCAGGCCAGTGCTTCAGGGAGCTGGACCCTCCTGGTATCAAGGATCTGGTCCCAAAGTCAGTTTGTCTCTGCCGTGAGATCTCTGTCATGGTCAATGGAAAGGCAGGAAGCAAGGGAGAGCTCAGTTGGACCTCTAGCCAGCCCACCAACCTCTGATCTCTGATCTCTGACTTCCCTTCCAGGCTATGTCCCCTCATGACGTTTTGTTGGAGCCTGGGGACTTGGGTTTGTGGACATTTTGTGTAAACCACCCGCACACCGGGGAAGGGGTCTCCCCAATGGGAGGGAAACCAGCCAACACCACTTAGAGGCAGGAACCGCGCCAGTGTGGGCGGGAGAGAGGCAGCAGGTGGATAGCGGAGGGGGGTGGGCCTCCCGCTGCTCCCTCCCTCCTCCTCCTCCCTGCCTTCTGGACCCTGCAGGGGGTGGAGCCACTGCCTTATAAGTATCAGGCAAGGCGGCCACGGAGCAAACTGCAACCAGCGGCCACCAGCGGACCGGGGACGCCTTGGCAGGCAGGCAGCGCGGTGCCCTTGGCTCGCCAGCATGGCCCCCTCAGCCTGGGCCATCTGCTGCCTCCTGGGAGGCCTCCTGCTCCACGTGGGCAGCCCCAGCCCCGGCCCAAGCATGCCCCGCCTGCGGCTCTCCTACCGAGGTACGGGCGGTGCACACCCTGTTCAAGTGAGCGTCTGTGGGAGCCAGGGACCCTGTGACATCCCGAGCTGTGGGGGCCCAGCCAGTCCTGGGCAGTCTCTTCTGCCAGGCGGCGGGATGCCGTCACTCCCATACAGCCTCTGGGAAGGACCGTCCTTCCCAGAGATGGTGCTCCAGCTGCCGCCAGAAGCGGGAACTGGGAGGAGGCCAGGGGCAGGTCCCAGGAGGGTGGAGGTGGAGAGACAGAGAGTAGGGAGGGGGACAGCCTGAGGGGGCTTCTGAGAAAAGGAGAGAGGCGTGGAGGCTCTGAGATGCCCCAGTAGGGATGGGCGGACAGAGATGGGGAGGGACGGAGAGGACAGGTCTGCAAGAGGCATGCCCTCTGCCTGGGCACCTGTGTGAGCCAGGGGCAACAGCCTGCAGTGCAATCCCTGGCCCTGTCCCCACAGCCTAGCCTCCTGCCACCTCTCCCCACCCCCCACCAGTCTGCCTCTTGTAGCCCACTTCACAGTGCTGGCCTTTGTCCTTCCCTCTCTGTCGCAGAGGTTCTTGACAGCCCAGGGGGGATCCCAGCCTCCCCTCTTGGCCATCCTGGCCCAGGAGGTTCTTCCGTGGCTCTCACCTGGGATTCCGTGCTGCAGCGGGCACAGACTCCTCTGAATCTGTGCGGATGGTCCACGGGGAAGGTCCCTGAGACATGGGTGCTCCATGACACTTCTTGGGGAAACCACAGGGGTGATCGCCTTCCCTGGGAACCCCAGTCCAAGTGGAGAGGCCCAGCCTGCTCTGGGACGTCTGAGAGGGGAGACATAGCTCTACTCTGGAAAGTCCATGGTTGGGTCTTGGAGGGGAGAATGTGGTCCCATTCTGGGAGGTGTGGTTTGGGGCAAAAGTCAAGCTGTAAGAAAAAGCCTAAATAGGGCAAATCCCCTTGAAAGTACTGTCAGCCATGGAGGGCTTCCTGGAAGAGGCTGTTGATGTGTTTGGGGATGGAGTGGGTGCTAGATGGAGTGGGTGATTTGGGGCAGGCGTAGGATACCTGGCTTTTTTCCAAGGGTGGCCAACGTCCCTTCCCACCATATCCTGCTGCCTACCTATTACCTCCACCTGCCTGGCCAAACCCCAGGAAACTATTTCAGGATCCTCAGCTCCCAGGACTGGCATCCCTAGCCAGCCACCCCTCACTGCTAGGGCCTGGGAGGACAGGGTCTACAGAGGAGAAAGTCTTCCTTAGCCTTATCCCTGAACTAGAGCCTTGGGCTCCGCCTGGCCATACCTGGCCTTTCCCAAACCCAGGCTTTTGCCAGGTGTTCCCTCTGTTGGGAACCAGCCCACCTGTCCCACTGAGTCGGCCCTACCCACTGCTCACACTCACCCAGCCTTCCTCCAGGCTCTTTCCAGCACTTTGCCCAGCTTGCTACCATAAGTTTTGTTAGAGGCATCAACTTCCCTGGGGACTGGAGAGATGGCACAGATGGGAAGGAGATGTTAACTGAAAGATCAAGGGACTAAATGATGGAGGGGTAGGGAGCAGGGCTCAGAGGCGCCTGTCCCACCCACTCCCAGGAGCCACTTCCCAGAAGCCCTCCGGCGGGCCTGGGGATGGAAACATTTTCCAGATGTGTGTATGGGGGCGGTGAACGCATAGCTGGGGCCCTCCTCCTCTACTCCTTAGCAGGGGAAGTGGGCTGAGCAGTAGGCCCTGACTTCCAAACTTCTCCCTCCTAGATCTCCTGTCGGCCAACCGTTCTGCTGTCTTTCTGGGTCCCCGGGGCTCCCTGGACCTGCGCACCATGTACCTAGATGAGTACCGGGACCGCCTTTTTCTGGGGGGCCGCGATGCCCTCTACTCTCTGCGGCTAGACCAGTCATGGCCGGATCCCCGGGAGGTGAGCGGGACTGACTGAGCGCTGGGAGGCCAGATGGGGCAATAGGCTGTGAGGTCAGGAGTCACCCAGGCTGTGTTTCAGGTCCTGTGGCCACCACAGCCAGGACAGAAGGAGGAGTGTGTTCGCAAGGGAAGGGATCCTTTGGTGAGTGCTGTCAGGAGTGACTGCCCCGGCCATGACCCACACCCAAGGCTTGACCTCCACTCCGCCCAGGCACCTGTGCTAGGGGCATTTGGAGCAGGTCCTGAGGGCTCTGAAAGTCTGTGAAGAATGTCACCACCCCCCCACCCCCGCTGGCCATCCCCAGAGCTGATCAGCCAGGCGGGGCTGAGTCCTGGGGACCAAGGAGACCGTAAACATCTCCTCATTCCCTCCACCGCGCCCTTCTCCCTGCTAGGTGGAGTGCGCCAACTTCATACGCGTGCTGCAGCCCCACAACCGGACCCACCTGCTGGCGTGTGGCACTGGGGCCTTTCAGCCCACCTGTGCCCTCATCACAGTCGGGCACCGTGGGGAGGTGAGCCTGGCGCAGGCCCCACAAGGGACTGGGAGGCAGTGACATTTTCGCCCTGCTGTCTGAACACTTATTGAGCCTGGCTCCAGGCAGAGAGGTCAGGGGCCTGAAAGGCATCTTTGTGCCAGGCTGACCCCGTTGGCGGGGCCCTGAATGAGGGCGCCTTCCGCCCATTCTCTAACTGCACGCGATGGCCACTGCCCGGGTGGGGGGCAGGGACTGCTTTCCAAGGTGACACCTTTCCCTCCCTTCCTCCCTCTCCCCAGCATGTGCTTCACCTTGAGCCCAGCAGTGTGGAGAGTGGGCGGGGGCGGTGCCCACATGAGCCCAGCAGTCCCTTCGCCAGCACCTTTGTAGGTGGGTGATTCCCAGGCTAGGACGGGCGTGAGGAGGGTGGGTGCTGGCCCATGTCACTGGGAAGGGTTGGGGCCAGCTCTGGGGCCTGGCCCTCCTCCCCTGATTCTGCCCCCTTCTCACCCAGGTGGGGAGCTGTACACTGGCCTCACGGCTGACTTCTTGGGGCGCGAGGCCATGATCTTCCGGAGTGGGGGTCCCCGGCCAGCTTTGCGTTCTGACTCTGACCAGAACCTTCTACACGGTGAGCTCAGGGTCTTCCCTGGGGCAAGGCTGGCTGTGGTCTGCCGCCAGGGAAGGGGAGGCAGGAGAGCCTGGCACTGGAGTAGGGATGGGAAGGATGGCCCGGCCCCACTGTACTGCCGGGGATTCCTGCCTCCAGAGGGATCCCTGTGCCTCTTCCCCTCCCCGCTGGGTTCAGCACTTCTCCCCGCCCCCATGCTCCCCTGTGGGTACCCCCCAACCAGCTGCGCCCTGTCACCTCCCAGACCCACGGTTTGTGATGGCCGCCCGGATTGCCGACAACTCGGACCAGGATGATGACAAGGTGTACTTCTTCTTCTCGGAAACTGTGCCTTCACCTGATGGGGGCCCAGGCCGTGTCACCGTCAGCCGTGTTGGGCGTGTCTGCGTGGTGAGAGCCGGGAGGAGGCGGTGTGAGGTTCAGGTCCCTACCGCACCCCCTTCCTACGCCCGACCCCACCAGCAGCAGGAGGGAAACTGAGGCAAGGCTGTGAAGCCAGCATCCATGCCCTCAGGGGTGAGGGTGGAGGAGCGGGAGGGAGGCCCACCCCCATGAGCTGGAGGCTAACTCTGCCCCTCACCCCCCAGAATGACGCAGGCGGCCAGCGCGTGCTGGTGAGCAAATGGAGCACTTTCCTCAAGGCCAGGCTGGTGTGCTCGGTGCCAGGCCCTGGGGGGGCTGAGACCCACTTTGACCAGCTGGGTAAGGGCCTGGCCAGGGGCAGGTGCGGGTTTGGGTGTGGAGGGCTCAGAGCCGGTGAGTGGGAGCATTGACGGTGGCCTTCTGTCTCCCAGAGGACGTGTTCCTGCTGCGGCCCAGCTCAGGGAAGACCCTCGAGGTGTATGCTCTGTTCAGCATGGTCAGGTGGGCACGCAGGCCTCCCCTCGCATCCCCAGCCCTGGGCCAGATTCTGCACCCCGAGCATCTGTTGAGCCTCTGCTTTTGTGTCCCGACTTTACTCTGGGTCCCTGTCTCTGTCCCTGACTCAAGGACTCGGAGGCTCTATTCTCTCTCTCCTTCTCTTTGTCTTTGTCTGCGTGTCCTTGTTTTTGCCCTCTGCCCTGTCCATGGAGCCAGGCTGCCCCCTTCCTACCTGTGATAGCTACTCTGGCCTGACCGTCCCTGTCCGCCCTTGGCAGCGCTGTGTTCCAAGGATTCGCCGTCTGTATATACCACATGGAGGATATCTGGGAGGTCTTCAAGGGACCCTTTGCCCACCAAGATGGTCCCCAGCACCAGTGGGGACCCTATGGGGGCAAGGTGCCCTTCCCTCGGCCTGGAGTGGTGAGTGTCTGCCTGGAGCCAGGCCAGGGGAGAGGGCTGAGCCGTTCCTAGAGGGACTCCACCTTGGGACAACCTTATGGCTGAGCTGGGGCTCCAGAGGGGCTTGGTGGTGTAAGGAGGGGAGCAGAGCCCTGACCACGTTAAGGAGCCTCTGATACGGCAAGCATGGCCCCTCCGAGGCGGGCATGTCCCGGCAGTGGGGCCTGGAAACAGGTTGGGGTGGGGAGCGTGGTCCCAGGATGCTTCAGGAGCTCCTTCTGCTGCCACTCACAGTGCCCCAGCAAGATGACAGCACAGCCAGGACGGCGCTTTGGCAGCACCAAGAACTACCCAGATGAGGTGCTGCAGTTTGCCCGGGCCCACCCACTAATGTTCCGGCCCGTGCGGCCACGGCTGGGCCGCCCCGTGCTTGTCAAAACGCACCTGACCCAGCAGCTGCGCCAGATCGTGGTGGACCGGGTGGAGGCGGAGGACGGGACCTACGATGTCATCTTTCTGGGGACTGGTACGTGGGCTGAGTGGGGTAGTGGGGCTGGGGAGGTGTGCTGGCTGGGGGCTGCTTCTTCTCCCACTGATGCCTCCTCCCCTGCCCCAGACTCAGGCTCCGTGCTCAAGGTCATTGCCCTCCAGAGTGGGGGCTCCACTGAATCCGAGGAGGTGGTCTTGGAGGAGCTCCAGGTGTTTAAGGTGAGGGCAGGCTGGGGAGAGGGGGCACTGATGGGAAGGATCCCCTCCAGCCCCACTGCTGGGTCTAAGCCTGGCTGCGGGACTCAGGAGCAAAGTGCAGGAGGGGGGTGGGCCTGTCCTTACTGACCTCGCCGCAATGGGAGGAGGAAGTGAGACCCTCCCCGAGCTGCTATAGGGTTGTGCGGATGCTCTGTCTGGCCGTGAGGCCCTGAGAAAGTTTGGAGGGCCCAGGGAAGGGTGTCCAAGATCACCCCCTGACAAGGCCCTGCCAGGCTCAAGTCACAGTGAGGGGGTGGCTGAGACCCCAAGTCCCTAAGGGCTTCTGTGGGCCCCTCTATAGAGCCAGGCAGGGCATCATCTGCATTTGGGGGGACTGCTGGGCTCCTGACATGGGATGGGTGATGTGGGACAGCTGCCTCATTGCTGGAGAACAGGGCTGTGGGAGGGGACACTGGAGCTTTGTGCTTTTCGATGAGCCTCCTCCTTGGAGGCCAGCCAGGGTGAGGGGACCTTTCTAATAACCCGACGTCTGGGAAAGACTGTCTGGTCTTGGTTGCCAGGGAGTGCACTGACCCAGGCTGGGAGGTAGGTGGCTTCTGTGCCACTGAAGCAGGGACACAGGGGAGGTCTGGCCCCAGCTCACCCCTCTCTGAGACCCTCCTCCTTCTGCAGGTGCCAACACCCATCACTGAGATGGAGATCTCTGTCAAAAGGGTAAGAGCAGCTGCTATCCCGCCTCTCCTCCCTCTGACACCCTCTGAAGCTCTTTGAGCACGGCAGGCTGCTGTCTGCTGGAAAGCGGCACTGCAGCAGGCCCTGGGGCGGCCTGATGAGGACTTGCAATGAGGCTTGGGAGTCCAGCCGGGAGCTGAGCTGCCCATCCATGAAACCAGGGGGCAGTGGGAACCCTGAGTAAGTGAGACTGTGTCCAGAGAAGGGGAGAGACACAAAGCCCAGTCCCCCCCGGGCAGACAGCTTCATGCTTAAAAACAAAATCCAGAATTTAAACCCAACAGGGGAGAGCCACTTTTTAGAGGCCTGCTGCGTCTTTTTGCAAGCTGCAAAATCCCAAGCTTATTGCCCCAGTTTATCCTTGGGTAAATCCCAACTTTTGTATTGGGATTGCTTAAAGCAGAGCGTACTTCTAAGCTCAGAGGCAAGTCAGGATAAAGGTTATTGAGGTAGAGAGCAAAAGTCAGCAGGAAGGGCCTGGAGAAGCCCTTTAGAGAAAAGGTCTGCCCCACGGCCTCCATGTCCTAGCACACAATCTGGTGCATTTCAGGTGCGTGATAAGCACTTTTGGCATCTGGGGAGGCACTCAAGAGGTTCTGGAAGACTGCCTGCAGATGGTGGGGAGGTCTCAGGAAGCCCAAAGGAGTCAAGAGCCTAGCTGCCTTTAAGTAGGGCCCAGGCTCATGTTGGCTCTGCTTGTGTCCCTCCCAGCAAACACTGTACGTGGGCTCAAGGCTAGGCGTGGCCCGGCTGCGGCTGCACCAGTGTGAAACCTATGGCAATGCCTGTGCCGAGTGCTGCCTGGCTCGAGACCCATATTGTGCCTGGGACGGTGCTTCCTGCGCCCGCTACCGGCCTGGCCTCAGCAAGCGCCGGTTCCGCAGGCGGGACATTGGGCCTGGCCACCCCGCCCTGCAGTGTCTGACTGAGAGCCAGGAAGGTGAGTGGTGGCAGGCATGGGAGGGGAGGGCACTAGCCGGGCCCCCACAGGCCCCTGCTCGCCCCTCTGGCCTGGGCTCACACTGGGCCCCGTGTCAACACCCCCACCCCCTCAGTGTATGGGTGGAGGGCCTTTGGGCAGAGTGATGGACAACTAGGTCCCTGTCACACTGGTGGGGGGCGCCGGGGTCCCGGCAGTCCAAAGCTGAGCGCCCCTCCCCACCTTCCCCCAGAGGAGGCTGCAGGCCTTGCAGCAGCCACCACCGTCTACGGCACGGAGCACAACAGCACCTTCCTGGAATGCCTGCCCAAGTCGTCCCAGGCTGCTGTGCACTGGTTCTTGCAGAGGCCAGGGGGCCAGGGGCCCGACCAGGTGAGCAAGGACCCTGCCTCCAGCCTGCATGTGTCCTCAAGCCACATACCGCCCTGATCCCCAAGTACAGAACCTTAGGAAGGGGCTCTGGGGGAACCTGCTAAGATCAACTGAAGACAAGTGTATATTAAGTCCCTGAGGTGCATGGAAGGAGGTGCCCTTCCTTCTGCCTCTGGAAACACCTAGGGAAGAGCCAGCTTCAAGCCATCTGGTGACAAGAAGCCCACTAACTCCCAGCCACGAGGTTGAGTTCTGGGAGGTGGGTAGCAGAGATGCAAGAGACAGAAAGGGGGCTGGGCTGGCCAAGAAGCTCCCCATGCTTTTACACATATGGCTCCTGTTTGAAAGGGTCTCTTTCCCAGGGGTTCTTGGTTCTCCTCTGCCCAGGGTGGCGCCTAACTCACACTAAAACTCATGCACACGTACACCCCTGCACACACCCACTGCCTAGCTCAACACTTCCTCCATGGAGTCCAGCTGTCTGCCCAGGCCCTCTCCTCCCCCATCCGGAAAGGTCTGTCAACCCCAGAAATGGCTTCAGTGTGGGGCCTGACAAGGGCGTGGGAGGGGCAGGCTGAGGAACCATTCTGCAGCCTCTCCAGTGGGCAGGGAAGGGAAGGGAGGGGGCTGCTTACAGGAGGGGCTCTCCTTCCAGCTTGGGAACTGACTGGGGGAGGCCAGCTTGGGGCCAGCTGTTGGGCTAGGCACTAAGAAGACACCCCCAGGAGGCCAGAGGCAGTGAGCAACGAGATGATTACATAATACTTACCACCCAAGCGGTCCAGCCTCCATGTGAACACGTGCAGACCGGGGTCCAGACCAGATCAGAAGAGCACGGCTGCCTCCTGCATTGTGATGGGCACTCAGCCCACCCCAGGCTGGGGGAGTGAACAGTGTAGACAGGGACAGGGAAGGCTGAGTGTGTGTGTGTGTGTATAGTGGAGGGGACTTCTGGTCCCAGGGCTAGGCATATAGCCCTCCCTGAATAAAAGTCCTTAAATACCTTTACCCCACTCTGGTCCCTGGGACTATGTGGCGGGGCCCCCCAAGGCCAAGGTAGGTGCCCCAGAGCTCTGACTAGGGGAGAAACCAAAAGCCTTCTTTGCAGGCCCCGTCCTGGGTCCTGGGAAGGTGAGACCCACCTACAGTTAGCTCACAGTGTGGAGGAGAAAGCCAGCCTGGGCAGGAGAGGGCAGGGAGGGGTGTGCTTCAGTGCTGGGTCCTGCGATGTGAATCTGGAAAAGCCCGCAGAGAAACTGATGGTGCATGTGCCCTGCTCCACGCCCCGCTCACACCCTCCCACGCCCCCAACAGGTAAAGACAGACGAGCGAGTCCTGCAGACAGAGCAGGGGCTGCTGTTCCGTAGACTCAGCCACCTGGACACTGGCATCTACATCTGCAAGACACTAGAGCATGGCTTCTCCCAGACTGTGGTCCGCTTGGCTCTGGAGGTGATCACGACCTCGCAGCTCAATAGCCTGTTTCCTCGGGAGCCCAGGCCAGAGGCGCCCCCCGCCCGGGGAGGCCTGGCCTCTACCCCTTCCAAGGCCTGGTATAAGGACATCCTGCAGCTCATTGGCTTCACCAACCTGCCGCGGGTAGACGAGTACTGCGAGCGCGTGTGGTGTTCCTCCCGGAGTCGGGGCAAACAGGCCAAGGGCAAGAGCTGGGCAGGGCTGGAGCTGGGCAAGAAGGTGAAGAGCCGGGTGCCGGCCGAGCGCAATCGGACGCCCCGGGAGGTGGAGGCCACGTAGAAGAGTGTGGAGCAGAGGGTGGTTGGGATGGACTGGGTGGCCCAGCAGCCCCCAGAGTCTCCCACCCACCCAGCTAGGGCAGAGGGGGCCCACATGCCCAACTGCCTCTTAGAGATGGGAGTCTCTGCCCCCCCCTTCTACCAGGCTGCCCACAGGAAAGGCTGGGGCCCGATTGAGGGGCCTCAGGTCTGAGGACTGTTCCCTGCCCCTCTGTGCTCCCAGTCCTAGGCCAGAGTCAGCACCCCCCGGCTGCTGCCAACTCCAGCGGGCCTGCTGTTTGTTCTCAGATATGGCCCCCCGAGCACATTTCCGGTGGTGCCCGGCGGTGAGAGGGCTGGGTGGCTCTTTCCCAGGCGGCAGAACAATGGCCATTCTGAGTGACCCTTGGAGCTGGTGTGTGGGTGCGTCTGGGGAGGTGCCTGGGCAGGGGGCCCTCAGGCAGCCAGAGGAAGATGGAAGTTGCCTCTCAGGTAGCACCCATTAAGAGGACCTAGCATGACTTGGGCGGGGAGGTGGAGATGCTGAGAGGGTAAAACAGCAAGCTCCTCTCCCTGCTTTGTGCCCTGGTATGCTGGTGGCTCCCTGCTGCTGCCCCCACCTCTTCTCCCTCACAGAATTGTAGCAGCATTGACAGCCAGAGCTCCCTGGCACCGGGGGGCGGCCCGGGTCTCAGGCCCTGCTTCATGAACTAAGCGGTGTCTCACAGGCTGACTCGCCTTCCCCAGATCTCAGGCTGCCAGGCCAGGTTCCCTGTGATGCCCAGACCTCTTGACCGCATTCTCCCTTCCCACCATCAGGGTCTCCAGGCTGATGAGCAGCGAGAGGGTGGGTTGTAGGAGAATGTCATCCCCTGCTCTGTGGACTAGAGATGGGGAGAGGGGAGCTGGGGAAGTGTGGGGCAGGAGGAGGGGGCAATGCAAGCAGGCCTACAGCTGGGGAGGGTGGGAACCCCGCATCTCTGTGAACAAGCTGCAGCTGGTGGGAGGACCAGGTGCGGGGCTTTGCCAGAGGCCACCGAGGGTTGGGAGGCTTCTGGGATGGGGAAGGGATGAGAGACGCTAGGATGGGCTAGGGGACCCAGAGCAGGCGTTCTCAAGAACCCAAGATGGCGTCAGCTCGGGAGCCACAGGAAAACCAGATGTTTTCCACTCTGGAATCTTTAGTTTCTACTAAGTAAGGGTTGGTGGTGAATGGTTTCATTTATGAAGACTTTTCTCTTTCAAGGGAAAAGAAAGGGAGGGCAAAAGCTTGCTAAGTCCTTCTGGTTTTGGGGGGTGAGCCTCAAGTGGCAGGACGCATTCTGGCTTGGGGTGTAGTGAGGTGTCTCTGCCATCAGCAGTGATGTGTTTCTTGGGCTGGGGAGCACAGAGGGGAGGAGAAGGAGGACTGAATGAAAAGTCTGTCCCAGCCTGCATAGGAGCAGCTTTAGTGACGCACAAAACTGACAGGAGGGGGCAAGAGCATTGAGTTCAAGATTCCTCCATGAAAACAACCAAGATGAAGAAAGGAGGGGAGCAAACCAGATAAAAAGCAGAATAGGGCTTCCTGCTCCATTGAACTCAAACCTAGACCATGCATTTGCCTTGGATTTTATCTGAGTCACTCCATCACACCCAGAGAACTGGGATCCGAAATAGTCCCCCCCCCATTCCTCTTTGACCTCACAGACAGTGAACCAGAGGCACTGAGATTGACCCCACAACCCCTTGGGACGTATCAGGCCTGGGGCTGCTAGGGCTGGGATGTCCACAGGTAAAAACAGAGGAGAGGAGGCCGGGGGGGGGGGGCGGCTAGAGAAGGGAGCAGAGGGAGAGGGAGAGGCCATGCAAGAGGGGCAGGAAAGAGCACGAAGCCCCAGGAATTGGTGGGCAGAGCTGCAGCCCTTCTATCCCAGTGAAGCACGGAAGAAACGCCCAGGCTGTCGGTGGCGTCTAGGCTAGAACCAGGCATGGGCTGCTTCAGGCAGGGCTCTCTGGGGGAAGCTACTCTGGAAGATGCAAGAGGAACTCACAGTCCTGAACAACGAACACCTGCGCTTAGAAAATTATGGACAGCTTCTGCCATCTCCCCACACCTCCCACCCCTGAGGTACTTTGTGTGATTAACTCCTGGAAATGCCTCTATGTGTGAATTCTATTTTTATATTCTTATGTTGAGATCGGCCTTCTGGTTTCCCTGTCTGCAGAGCACACTAATTGCTATTGTTCTTATTGTCATGACCACCCCTGTGCTCTGACGAGGGCGCACAGTGGTCTACTCACAGACCTTCAAGGAGAGTGATAGAGTGAATATTTTTGTCACATAATTACATCATTATTGTATCTCTGTATTTCTGTTCTAATTGATTGGTGCCATCTGTGCGAGCAAGAAAGGAAGAGCCTTTTCATCCATTCCAGAAGGGAGAAGGCCACACTGAGGGGTATATTCTAGAAGGGAGGAAGATGGGCATGAGGGGAAGGAAGGAAGGAGTCAAAGCACTTTGTCCAGGAAACTGAGATGACCTATTATTAAGTTAGGAAACTCCTGCCCCTCAGGCTTCTGAAACTGACCTCGGGCTTCAGGAAGATCTTGAGTCAGAAATAAAAGTGCTGGCAAGGGGCAGCTGGGCACGTAGGCAGCCCTGTTCCTTTTCCACAATAACACTTGATATTTGTAACAGCAACACTTGGCCTGGTGCCTGTCTTCGGGATGTGCCACATACCAACGTATATTAAGGCCGCTGTGCTCTTGCCTGGGGTGCTGGGCTGCGCTGTGGGGGTAGAAGCTTCTGAGGAGGAGGGGAAGTCTGGATACTGCTGAAGGCGCCGCTGCCTGTGGCTCCCGCTCCCCCAGTGACATCATGCCCCTGCCCAAATAATAGAGCCCAGTGGTGCTGGAGGCAGATGGGAAAAGGCAGGAGTGATTCGAAGATGGGAGGGACATCGTGCCAGGCTAGCTTCTTGCTAGTGTGCTGCGTATGGGCCCCTCAATCCATACTCGAGAGTAGGGGGCCTTAACAAGTCAGCCATCTGTCCCATCTTGAAGCCTTGAGCAGGGCCTCTCGTTTTGCTCCTGGCCCTAGCAGCAGCGAACCGCTGTGTCCTGTCCTAAGCCATCGCCACGGGCAGCCCCGCTGCGGCCACCCCGGCCTGAGAAGCATCATCAGCACCCACTCGGCACAGACTGTGGGGCTGGGGCTGGGAGGGACTCGACCTCCATGGCCCCTTCTCTCCCTAGGCCACAGCAGCTCTGTTCCCACCTTTCCACCCCTTGGGCCTGGACTTCTCCCCATCAGGCTTCCCACCTTGGGCCCTATTTCCTGCCTCAGGGGCCTCTCTCTCTTTCTCTCTGGTAGCTTTTTCCTCAAAGTCTCATACTTCCCCTAGTCTTTGGACCAGTGTCCTCATTTCCCAAACAGGTTTAGGGTGACAAGGGTCCACTAAATACAGGGATTTCTGTCCCTTTAGCCCCCACGGAGCTGCTGTATGTGCAGCCCGCTTGCCCTAAGAAGCCCATGATAATGTCTCATTAGTTTGCATGTCTGCTGTGAGCTACATGATTCTCCCAAACCTGGGGTCCTTTTTTCTCAACAAGTAATCACCACCTCATGTTTCTAATGTTTTGAAGCATACTTTGGGAAAACACGGGTTTGATTAATTCCTTCCCCTGCCATGTGAGATTAGTTTATTAATCTCTGCTTTCTAAGCCTGTAAATTATGGAGGCCCTGGCCTCCCAGATCGAATAGCCACAGCTTGGCTTCCCACGGTAGGCACCGGAGCAGGGCCCGCCATCTCAGGGCAGGGCTGTCAAGCCGCCTGTCTGCGGGCCCTTGGGCCTGGCCTCTGCCCATCCTCCCACACTCAGTCTGCCTCCACAGCCCACTTCCTGGCAAGATCCTCTCTGGATGGCTAGGGTTCACCCCAAGCCTGTGGCTATCCAGCGGTCCAAGAGACTCATTTCTAAGGAAGGGTGGGTGTAGGGAGGAGATTGGAAGAGGAAATATGCAGAATAGAGGAGGAAAACAGCCCTTTTCACTTTCTCAAGTGGCCTCCTTGCACTCATAAGCCCAGGTCAGTTTCTAGACATCCCTCCAATCCCCCAGTGGGAGGAGGGAGCAGGCAGTAGCCTTTAGGAGCCAGGCTGTCCTCTCCATGGGCCCAGATGCAGTTCCTGCGGGGGTGGGCTTGGGCAGGGGACTCACTCAATGCCTCTGCCTGCCCAGTGCACCGAGGCTTCTCTAGCCAACCGCGTCTCCTTAGAACTAAGAGACAGTTGCTCAGAAACTGTCCGATTTCCATTCCTTCCCAGCCTTCCCCAAGTACTGGTTCTCAGGGACTCCCAAAGGAGAAGTTTCAGGCCACACCAAGATCAAATCCCCAAGGCTTTCGGAGACTACACACTTGGCTCTGGTGTAGGGAGAGGGTGAGTGGGTGGGGCTAGGTTTCACACAATACCTGACAGGAGTTTAAGGATTGTTGGGCCCCTGCCCTGGCTCCTCTTCCGGACTCACCCCCCACCCTCCGGGAACAGGAGATGAGGCAATGGCAACTATGGCCCTGTGCCCACTTCTCACTGCCCTGCCCCTGCCGCCCTAGCTGTGGGTACCACTACTGGGCCTGTTCCCTAGAGGCCTTGTCCTAATGAATCCTTTCACTTTCCCTGCTGGATTTTCACTAAGGAAACTCCTGGCTCCTCAATGCAGGCTTTTAAAAGATCATTCTCCACCTAGGATGGGAAATGTTGCCCAGACTCCAGGGAGGCCTCACAAGGGAGGCCTGCCCCTATCCTCACCCAGACCTTAGCAATCAGCAAGAGGCTTGCACTCAGGGGTTCTGCTGAGGGGGACTCAGGTGACAAGTCTTGACCCCTTTCCCACAGGGAGGAAGATGACTGGAGTGTACCCTAATCCATCCCAATGGGGTGTGTTCCACTTCCATAAGCATCCTATCAGGCAGAGAGGCAAGACCAGGAAAGGGGGACCTTGAGGGCTGGCAACGATTCCAAAATGAATCAACAGAGGCCTATAGCAGAGTCCATGTGTCTGTCATCAAATGGAAAGAACTACAGTAGGAGGGACACACAAAGCTCAGACAGGCCTGTTAGGAGGACAAGGGGGGCTCTGCTCTCACAGATAAAGGTACAGAAGAATGATGTGGCAGACCAGCAGCTTGCTTTATGGACATGACCTCATCTGTTCATGCTGCCCCCCACCCGCAGCTGATAAGAATCTGGTGCTGTTTCCTGTAGTCCAAGGGTCTCAGACAATGGTGTGAACAGGCTGAGCCTGCTGGGAAGGACATTGTTTAGGGAAGAAAAAACACACCAGCACAAAGACAGGGCAGGACCTATCTAAATGTAAGGGCCTGTTTACAAATCCCTGATTTCCAAAAGGGGGGAACACAATGGGGAATTGTTTTTGGTGAGTCTGGAGTCCCCTCCAGAATGCTCCTGGGGTCTGGGGACGGCTTTGATGGCCTAGATGGGTCTCAGATGCGCTGAGAATAGACACTGATGGCGTGGAGGCCTTCCTGTTTATCAGAGGTGTTCACAGGGCAGGGGCAAGGAACAAGTTTACACCAAAGACAAGGCAGAGGAGCTCGGGGCCTCTTTTTCCTCCATCCGGGCCTCCTGCTGTTGCACTGCTCAGCGGTTGCACATGCTGGAGGTGGTTTGCTGCAGAGAAGCTAGAACAAGGTTTCGTTTTTGGTTTTCTGAAAAAATACCAACTTTTTGGCTTATGGCCTCCAATTGCCACGTTGCTTTTTGGAAAAAAATGTACAAGGTATGAGACCCTTCCAAATAGCCGGCCCCCCTGGAAGGGAGCTTCCTACCTTAGTCAGTAGGGAGACGTCTCATACCTGGGGGCCCCCATGATGTTACAACTCACCTCCAGCCAGTCTGGGAGCATATAGGAGCTAACCCAGTGTCCCTGGATCCAGGGCCAATGGAGAAGCTATTTCTCATAGCAACCTCCTGTCTGCTCCACGGGTTAGAGCCTTTGATGACCTCACCAGAGGCCTTAATGTCCGTGTGTGTGTGTGTGTGTGTGTGTGTGTGTGTGTGTGGAGTGGGGCAGAAGAAGAACAGAACTGTATCACCTATTTCCCTTGGGACTGGCAGTCCTCATTTTGGGGCGTAGGTGGAGGGCAGCTGGAATTAGGAGGATCACTTTGGGTCTGGACAGATCATGAAAGCAGACCAATCTGAGGATGTGAAGGAAGTGTCATTAGTAGCTTTTATACTAATCTCTAAACCCGACAGGAGCACACCTCATGAATAAACGCAAATGAATGTGTTTAGAACAAGTGAAGAGCAGTAAGTCCTATGCAATCGCAAAAGAGAAGCAAGCTTTCATAAATCCACCCATCTCAACCTTCCAGCTCTCCAAGGGTTACAATCTTCTTCCTCAATATGCTAACAGTGCCCTCTGGTGTTTGACAGTAAAACAACAGGCTCATGGACACACTGTACAAGCACTTCCAGCAATTCCGTAGACACCAAGCTGCCTCTGAATGAGCACACACCACCGGGGAAGAAAGGTTAATAAGACAAACAGGTCCTTGCCTTTAAGTGGCTTCCCATCTAGTGGAAGAGATAGATACACAATTGTAGGACCACACGGAGAACGATGACTTCTCTGATAGGAGTGAAAGCAGAGACCAGTTGCGAGTGAAAACCAGCCCTTATGCTGGGTTCAACAGGCTAAAGATAGAGGCTATGGCTCTCCAGACTGCAACCTTATGCTCAGGGCCCAGTATTGCAGGGTAGCCAGGGCAGAGTGCCCATGGGGGGGGGGTGGCTGGGTAGATGCTGCTGAGTAGGGCCATGTTTGTGGAAGGCCTCGGATGCCAATCTCAGCAGAGCCATCCTAAGTAAAGAGATAGCAGATGTTTATGATTATTAGCAGAAGGGAAAAGGGTGGATTTGCCAGCAAAGCAAGTGCACACAGGAAATCGTGCAGAGAGAAGGCTTTTGCTACAGTCCTCTGAGGTACAGGGGTCCGAGCTGAGCACTGGCAGGGGGATGGCAAAGAAGGCAAACATTTATAAAACAGTCAAATTGACAAGAAAGAGGGTAGTTGAGGATAAAGGGAAGTAGAAGGTAATCCTGAGATTTCTGGCCCTAGCTTATGATTCCTACAAAGGTAAGAATTAGAGGAAGTAGAGAAGGTGCTTTAGGGGATTTTTATTTAACATCTTTTTTTACATTCCCCGAGTGAACTATTTGTTCTAGGTCCTATGTTATAAAACAGTATTAATTCTAACAGACTGTCAAATAAAATCTTTTAAAAAAATTAAAATCAATGGACAGTACAGGTATAGAGATGAAGAAATAGTTAATAGGGGAGAAAGAGACAGAAAGAGAGAGAGAGTGTGTGTGCGCGTGCATGCGCACTGTTTTGCTAGATATCCATAAGGCCACCTGCACCCTGAATGTCTGAGTGACCAAAGCACCCCCTATCCCCCACCCATCTCAAGCTGTACCTCCCACAAACTGCAGCTGGATTCTGGAGGCGCTGTTAGAGGACCACTATTTTCAGTTAAGATGGTGTCACTCACACTTGAGTAGTATCCAAGTGGATCCTTTTTTTTTTTTTTTTAAAGATTTTATTTATTTGACAGAGAGAAATATAGCCAGAGAGGGAACACAAGCAGGGGGAGTGAGAGAAGGAGAAGCAGGCTTCCCGCTGAGCAGAGAGCCCTATGTGGGACTTGATCCCGGGTCTCCAGGATCATGACCTGAGCCGAAGGCAGTCGATTAACCAACTGAGCCACCCAGGCGCCCCGTATCCTTTTTTTAAAAAGAATTTATTTATTCATTTGAAAGCGAGTAAGCATGAGCAGGGGGAGGGGCAGAGGGAGAGGGAGAAGCAGACTCCCCACTGAGCAGCGAGCCAGATGTGGGCAGGCCTCTGAGATCATGACCTGAGTTGAAGGCTAGACACTTAACTGACTGAGCCACCCAGGAACCCCTCCAAGTGGATTCTTTTTAAAAGGAAAGATACTACCCCAGATGTCTGAGAATATGCTTGGTGACCCAAGTTATAGAAATTCTAGATTAAGGAACTGAAGTCTTAATCCTGGAAGTGTCTTGCAGTTGTGAATTACCACTAAAAGAGTTGAGTCTTTAGGATAGGTAAAATATCACTTGTTTTTTAAATGGAAATCCACAATTTAAAAACTTGGGTCACTTGCAGAGCTCTGACAGGGTGTCCCTGGAAACCCAGGTTAGAAAGCACTAGCACAGAGTCATCAAAATCATGGGAGAGAAGAGGAAGAAGACAGGCACAGCGGTGGGCAGCCCTAAGGTGTTAGCTGCACAGGAGGCCCAGTAAGAAGCTAGCTCAGCAGAAGGCTCTAGGAGGCTGGTCTTTCAGAAAAGAAGTACAGCTAACAAGTCATCTGATGTTTGGCCTATGAGGAAGATTATGTTTTGAAGAAACGGTCATGTGGAACATTTGGGAAGAATTATCCATAGGTACCTAACAAATTGAGCAGAAACAAAAGAGATAGGTACTTCAGGAAAAAAACACAAATTACGGGAGAGGAAACATAATCCCAGTGTACCAATTGGCTCAGAGGTAGACAGCATTTACATGCTCATAGCAAGTAAACTGAAGGTTACTAATGTAGTCACTGAAGGTTAATTCAACAAAAACTATAATGCAATTATAAAAGATGGAGAGAATGGAAGTGGGAAAGTGTTAAAAAAAGCAAGATCTTATATGACATAATAGGAAGTTAATAACATCTAAAACTAGTGAATCAAGAAATGACTAAAATAATGGACAGGAGTTGCCTTTAAGGAGTGGGATTGAGGGTAGGGAAGGTAAGTCAAGAGTCTCTTTTTCATTATAATCCTTTAAGTACTTCTTGACTTTTAAAACTCTGTATTACTTTGCTGACATACTTTGCCTACATACTTTGATAGTAACAAAAGACACAAATACCCCAACCCACACCCCATGTGATTCTAAGTGGATCTGATCAAATCTGAAATGATCACTGTAAACACCACAGATGGAAGTCTCCAGGGGTCAGCAACATTTAAACGGAGAACCCTGTCCTCCACCATTGGTGACAATGACTCAGTGAGACCCTGACCACTGAGTATCTGGCAATGGTCTTGAGTTTCCCCCACTAATCTAAGTCCCACAGAATCATTAAAAACAAATGAATGTGATAGGTTCCATTCAATGTCTCCTAAGACCTTCAGCCAGATTCCCACCCTACCTGCCTTGCCTAATGCAACCGACCTGGCATGGTTTCCTTACCCGAGACGGAATTGCCTGAGCCACCAGGCAGCGAGGTTTCGAGTGGAGGTATGCTGCAGACCACACCGCCTGCAGTGAACAGAATCCTTCTACCCATCGTGAGCCCTGTTTGAGTCCAGGGCCCCAAGCCTTGCAATGGTGACCTATGCTCAGTCCGGTGTGGCTTCCTTTGCTGGCTCACCTCCCTGATGAGAGACTGTGTTTATTTGTGCAATGATGAGATCTCAGTCTCTGCTATAAAGTTAATTTCCCTGCAAACTGCTTCCCTCCAAAGCAACATGTCTATGTTTAAAGTTGAAAAATTCTACATTTATTCATTGAACTTTATAGATTAGAAGAGTGCGTTTTCTATTTCCTCACTCTACCCTCTGGATGCTAAATTCCAGAGTGAATTTATAAGAAGACACCAATGGAGAGAAAACCTTTATTTGCATAATAACAAACGTGGGTGAAGTAAGAAGAGGCATATGAGAAGCAGATTAGGGTGGTAGGAGAGAAGAAGGCTCTCTGGGGATCAGGCAGAAAGAGCAGAGGCGCTCCCCTAACTGCTAACACTTTTGAAGTTGGCATCTGGACACTGCTCTGTCCTCCAGTTCCCCTGGGACTTCTCTTTCCTTGGTTCATGCTCTCACTGCTGGCCCTTTTCCCTTGTCTCACAGTCCCAAAGGGCTCCCTTCCTCAAACCTGATGGAGGAGCCCAGTTTCATATCCAAACATGCTAGGCAGCAACTACTCAGAAGCTGTTACTTGGATTTTTTGCAGCTTGTAGTGATTTTGACACCCTTGGACCGACAGGAGTGGCCCTTCCTGCCACTAGAGGACTCTGGCTTTTCTAATAAGGAGGGTCCTGGCCAATCAGTCCAAGAAGGGCCTGGATTCTCTTCTAGGCTGGTGTCTCTGCAGAAATGCCCCCCGGATTGGAGGGTGCTGCTGCAACAAGGGATGTCCCCTGAGATTTCAGGTATATAGTCTGTGGTGAAAGAAAGGTGGAGAGGAAAACTCAGCCCTCTGTCTCTACCGGCTCAGGTCCTTGAGCCCCTCCCTAGCTACTTCCCTTCCCAAACCAAAAGCACCAACTCCAAGTCCCCATCCAGGACATGCCCTCCTCCTTTCCCAGGCACCACAAGTTCCACGCCCCCCACAACCAAGTTCTTAGCCCAGACCATCCCTCCAGTCCCACCTGTGGCTTCAGCAGAAGGTGCGCACTCCTTGCACTCCCACTTCTTGCTGTTGGATCTCAGAGAGGAGCAGTCCCTGTGGGTTCCATGGGATCCGCATGTAGCACACCGAATGAGGCGCCACCTCCTGCAGAAAGAGCCGAGGAAGAGTGTGGGGACCAATATTACACTCACTACTGCTCTTAGAAGGTATGCCACAGGCCAGGCCTTGGCTGAGGGCTTCCCAGGCAATTTTCACCATGCATTTTACCCATGACCCATTGTGGCTGAGTGCCAATCCCTGGACCCTGCACTCAGGCACAGATACTCGAAAGGTGGATTTGGAAAGGAGCTGGACCCAAGGGTTGCTCCACTGAACACAACGAGGAACAGGCTCTGCAGGAACCTGTCCACTCGTGCGTGAGTGAGTTCTGGGCTGGTCAAGTACGGGACGTGAGTTCACCCTGAGGTCTGCAGACAGGAGCGAGTTTCTTGCTCCTGATAACCATTCCAAGGTGTAACTCTAGGACGGCACCATTGAGACAGCTTTCTAGCCAGGAGTCTTTCCCTACCCTTCTTCCTCAAAGTTGTCTCTGCCTTTTTCATACAGACAGATGGGGGCATCACAATGCTGATAGCGCTGATACAACTCTGAGAAAGCCCCTGGCTCGAGTTCCCAGGCAGCATCTCTGCAGTGGGAAAAGAAGCAAGAGTAAGGGGCACGTAATTGGTGGTGAAACCTTTGTCTACCTGGGAGGAGCTAGAAAGAACTTAAGTTAGCACAGTAAAAGAGCCCTGAATACTTAAACAAGATGGGCTGAGTGGTCTGGCAGTAAGAGAGGGCTGAAGCAGGATGAGTGGAACATGGGGGTTTCTTAGTTCTACACTGGAATTCAAGAGCCAACCAACCCCCAGGGAATTCTGATCCTCCAAGCACCCTTTTCAGGAACATGTCTACCCCCATTTCCCACATGCTCCCCACTTTTCTTTTGAAAATTGACAAGCCCTCCCTCCACTCTTTCCCTCTTTCCCATATGTCAATGCCTGGGCTGCTTCATTCTCTGAACTAACCTCACACTCACCTCCTTTCTTGAAATCTAGGCAACCCACTCCCTGGTTCAGTTCCTGCCTTAAGAGTTTCCACTACCTGTCTGGAATATGAATTCCCATTCTCAGCATTTCTTGAGGAAACTCTTCTCGATTGTTACACTGTGGACATTTGAAGAAATGTTTTGCTGATGTGTGGGCATATTTCTGTAAGAGAAACATGGAAGAGCGTTGTGTTTATAAAAATACCATCTTTGATCACCTTCTCTCCACCCCAGCGCTCATCTCCCAAAGAGGATGTTGCTAAGAGAGCTTCATTGGAGGTTTCCATGAAAAGGCTACGGGTGGGCCACTGTGAGGGGTGCAAATCCAGGCATCAGACCAGACACCAAGCTCAATTTGAGAGAGCTCCCGGGAGTGCCTTAGCTGTTATTTCTGGCTGTGGGGCCTGCAGTGCTGACCCATTCAAAGGTCCCTTTTCTTTCATCCCAGGAAGCAAGGCTGCTTGACTCATTCAAGCTCTTGCTCTAGCCCTCCTGAGGATTTTGCTCAGTCTATTATCACGGATGAGGTCTTACACAGGTCAGGGGCAACCAGAGACTGGGATGACTTCCCTCTGACTGCCTGGAAACAGTCCTGCATACAGGCCTCCAAGATGGAACACAGAAGCCAAGACTGCCTGAACATTCCCACGATGCTCTGAACTAGGGAAAATGTGGAAGGTCCCCGGGGCGGTCCCCACCTGTATGCACTTTCGATGGTAGATAGTTTGACTACAACATGGACTCTGGATGTTTTCGACACTTGCTTGGGATAAGTCTTCACAACACAAGACACAGCTTTCCTCCCCTGCCTTCCCCCGTTGGATGTCCTGTGTTGGGCGATGTTTTCCACAAAATGATCTGAGGCAGAGTAAACAGACTTGATCTCTGGTTGGTCACTGATGCAGTCTTTCAGCTGCCTGGCCTAGGAAGGGCAACCACCGGGGCGATGCCCAGTGAAGCACCATGCTCATGGGGAGGAGGAGGAGTAGGGGAGGAACAGCCACATGCCTTCTCACAGCTGTTCCCCCACTGAGCAAAACTTTTGGGACTATCTCCGCAGCCTCCTGTTCCTGAAAGCCCCACTTAGCTCTGAGCAGCTGTCTAAGAACAACAGCTGTTTGTAATTGAAGAAGGGGCTGGGAAGCAAGAAGCAACCCCTGTGAAATCGCCAAGTCAGGACACTGGTTCTCATTACTGAATGGTAGGACAGATTAACCAGTGAATTAAAACAGGCCTGTGAGAACCAGACTCTGATTTCATTACTGGTTAATTAAGAACAACTTGCAAAAGGAGAGTCCAAATGTTCTCCTTCATCACTCACTTGTACTCTCCAAAAAATTGTGAAAGGCAACCCCTTTCTTGGCCACAAGGAAGATGGAAGTTTCTGACGCATTGATCCTTCTGGCAGTTGATGGCAGCTCCCTTTTTCTTGCACACAAAGCAGATCTGCAAATGAGATCCCGGGCAGTGTTCAAGACCCCAAGAAAGACAAACGGACATTCTGTGGCACACCACTCTATGGAATGGAGACTCTAGGAAGCAATAGCCATTTCCTCTCCTCTGTTGACCTGAAAGTTCTGGGAGCAACCCGAAGCTGAGCTTCAAGCATCACTAAATTATTTTTCCCCCCAGGATGTGGCTCCCTCTCCTCCCCTAGGATACTACACCCCAGAGAAGCAAGCAGCTTAAGAAAAGGACCTGTTGGGAAATCCAAGAGTCCTTTGACTTCTGAACTAGCCGCTAGGGGAAAGAACAGAAACAGGGACAGTCAGAGAGGTATGAGCAGAGGCCTACCCAAAAGCCTCCATACTGGGGGATTCTAACCTTCCTAGAAGCCCGGGCTGCCTCTTTTTTGATGTCTTCAGGCAGGAATCCATGGAAACCTCTGTTGGACTGGCCCCTCTGAGGCAGCTTGCTAGATAGAATCTGGGGGAGCAGTAGAACCAGGCTGTCAATGTTGATGATCAGTGAAACAGTGCAGTGGGGTGAGGAGGGTGACAGGGTAAGAGAGCTAGAATATAGAGCTTGGTGGGATATATACGCATTTACAGGGTAATTTACTTAACAAAGGCTTATACAGCAATAGCTGTGCTCTAAATGCTTTTCAAATATTAACTCATTTAATCCTTGTAACAACCTCAAGAGGTAGGTTCTATCATCACCCCCGTTTTATAGCAGAGATTATGTGACCTGCTTAAGGTCACAAGACTCCAGAACCTGTGCTCTTGTATCCCTCCGTGCTACACTGTCTCTCATTTATGGAGGTTTGCTTTTAGGTGCTGAGCCCTTTGGGGAAACACTCCCTGTATATTGACTCATTTTATGTTCACGACAATCCTGTGCTACAGATGCTCTTGTGATCCTTATTTTACAGAGGAGCCCACTGAGGTGTAGGATGGTAAGTGACATGGCTGGGGTGACACAGCAAGGAGGCAACAGAGCTGGAATTCACATCCAGGCCCACAGAACCCACACATTCACCATACCCACTGTACTGCCCCTTAGCACAGAACAAATACTCTTCTCAGAGTGTGTTCTCCACAGGAAGGAAAACAGGGCTTTAAAGTCTCCTGACTATAGGGGTGACACAGTGGGTTAAGCATCTAACTCTCAGTTTCGGCTCAGGCCTTGATCTGAGGGTCATGCGATGGGGCCCAGCTCACACTGGGCTCGGCACAGAGTCCACTTATGATTCTCTCTCCCTCCTTCTACATAAAATCAAATCTCCCAACTATAGTCATTCTGCCCTATTGGGGAAGGGGAAGAATTGAACTTTTCTTTAAAAATACAATTTTAAGGACCTTTTGTTTCTGAAAAGCCCCCAAAGCATATTTTAGAATGGGAAATCAAGGAAAAGGACAATAAACTGTTAAGGTACCCATAAACTGTTAACATATGTGTATGTACATTGGAAGAATGGGAACACCCCAGCCCCACCCCAAGAATCTTCCAAAAATATGGGGAGGGTGCTGGAGTTCTTACAGTGACTACATGTAATGTGTAATAAGGGCTCAGGTTATTTTACTTTGACATTATAGAAAAGGTGACCCTCCAAGGTTAGATGACTTGAAGACATTTGGATTATAGCTATATGTTCCCAATTAGGCTTAAAACATGTCTATTTAACACAAATTATCTCCCAGCTTTAGGACCATATGAGTGATTTCTGTTTTAGTTATATTTCTAAGTATTACTTATGTTTTTAACAATGAGTACATATTATTTCTATAAACAAAAATAGTGAATTATTAGAAATAATCTAAACGTCCTTTAAAAGTGGTTTGTTGGGGCGCCTGGGTGGCTCAGTTGGTTAAGCCACTGCCTTCGGCTCAGGTCATGATTCCGGAGACCCGGGATCGAGTCCCACATCGGGCTCCCTGCTCGGCGGGAAGCCTGCTTCTCCCTCTCACTCCCCCTGCTTGTGTTCCCTCTCTGGCTGTGTTTCTCTCTCTCAAATAAATAATTTTTTTTAAAGTGGTTTGTTTTAATACTTTTTGGCACCCCCATACCATAGAATACCAATTAGCTATTAAAAAGAAAAAAAACTAGGTCAATACATTCTATGCAGAAAGATCATTGTAAGCATTAAGAGGTAAAAAACAAGCAAGATACGAAACACTGTGTATAGTATGTTTATTGTTATGTTGAAGATGTGTATGCTTGTAAAAGCACTGAGATTAACCAAGACCTGACACCCAAACCAGACAGGACTTACGAGAGAGGAAAATGACAGACCAATCTTTCTCACTAGTAAAGGTGTAAAAATGAAACAAAATATTAGCAACTTGAATCCAGCACCATATAAAAAGGATAATACATCATGATTAAGCAGAGTTTGTACCAGAAATGGGGGTTAGTTTAACATTAAAAATTCAATTGATGTACCAAACCCCACAAACAAAATAAAGGAGAAAAATGATCATCTCAATAAATGCAGAAAAAGCATTTGACAAAATTCAATACACATTCATGATATCCTCAGCAAAGCAGAAATACAAGGAACTATTTAATCTGATGAAATCCTTACAGCTAACATCACATTTTAATGTTGAAAAATTGGATGCTATCCCTGATGCTGGGAGTAACACAAGTATATTTACTCCTGTAACTCCTATTCAACACCTGATTGAAAGTCCTACCTAGTATAATAAGGCAAGAAGAAGAATTAAAAGAATAGAAAGATTGGAAATGAAGTAGAACATGTGCACACTACATGATTGTGTTCATAGGAAAGCCTAATACATTTACCAAAAATTTTTAAAAATAAAAACAACTGAGGACCTAATAAGTGAACTTAATAATACTGCAGGATAAAAAAAATCAACATACAAAATAAACTGCATTTATATATATCAACATCCAAACTTTAAACTGAAATTTTATTTATTTATTT
>PITA01012081.1:0-23684 GCA_004023965.1 Spilogale gracilis | reverse complement strand
AAACTGAAATTTTAAAATACCATTTATAATAGCATAAAATAGAAAAATATTTATGCATTCATTTAATAAAAGATGTGTAAGACCTCTCACTAAAAAAGCACTGCTGAATAAAAAATAAGTAAAAAACATAAATAAAACATTGCTGAGACAAATTTTAAAAGATCCAAATAAATGGGGAACTATATCACATCCGTGAATCGAAGATTCAATATGACAATTCTTCCCAAATTGACCTATAAATGCAATGCAATCCCAATATCGGTCCCAACATACTTTTTTTTTTTTAGAGAAAAACTGACAAGCTAAATGTAAGATTTATATGGAAAAGGACCTGATGGCCAAAACAATCTTTAAAAAGATTGTAGACCTTACAGTAGTTAATTTCAAGACACTATAAAGCCACAACAATTAAGACAGTGTAGGACTGTTATAAGGATGATGCACAGATCAATGGATAAAATAAATCATCCAGATCCACAGATATATGGTCAATTGATTTCAACAAAGGCAAGGTAATTCAATGGGTAAGCAAAGATGTCTTGGGACACACACAAAAAGCACTAATGATAAAAGAAAAAAAGTGATAAACTGAACTTCATCAAAACTAAAAACATTTGCTCTTTTAAAGACACCATAAAGAAAATGAGGCACGCCATGGACTTGGAGGAAATAGTGACAATATACATATCTGAAAAAGGATTTGCATCCAAAATATATAAAAAACTCATAGATTGAAAAAATAAAATAACCCTACTTTTACAATGGAAAAATATTTCTACAGACACTTTACTAAAGAACATATGTGAATGGCCAGTAAGCACACAAAAAGAAGCTCAACATCTTAAGTTGAGAGAGAAATGCAAATTAAGACCATAAGGAGATACCAGTACACCCCTAAAAGTATAACTAAAATTAAAAATATTGTATCAGGTTCTGGCAAGAATATTGTGCAACTGGAACTCTCATAAATTGCTAGTGTGAGTGTAAACCGGTACAATCATTTGGAAACTGATTTGGCAACTTCACATAAAGTTAAACATAGCACACAACCAATAAATCCACTCCTAGGCATTTGCCCAAGGGAAGTGGAAAATATGTGTTCACAAAAAGACTTGAACATGAATATTCATAGCAACTTTATTCATAATAGCCCTCAAATAGAAACAATTCAAATGTCCACCAACAGATGGATAAATAAGCCAGTTGCAAAATATTCATACAACAGAATACTCCTAGGCAACAAAAAGGCACAAGCTACCAATATATGCAAGAGCACAGATGAATCTCCAAAACACTGCATTGAGTAAGAGAAGTCAGACACAAGAATACAATGCTGTATGATTCCATTTCTATGAAATATGAGAAGAGGCAAAAGTAATCCCTAGAAGAGAACAGCGATGATCTCTAAAGGGACTAGGTAGAAGGGTACAGGAGGGAACTTTCTGGGGTGATGGAAATACTTTGGGGTGGAGTTTACACAAGGATATACATTATATCCTCATGACATAGGAGCTTATCAAAATTAATCAAACTGTACACTTAAAATTGGTGCATTCTATAGTATGCAAATTATATCTAATAAAAATAAAGCATATTGGGGAAAAACCAGCTCAAAGGATAGTTGATAGCATGCGCTTCTAGGGAGAGGGAGAAAGACTGGGAACACTGTTTTGGGAAGTGACTTTTTATTTCACATACTTTATACTGTCAGGATTTTATAGCATTTTAAAGATTAGACTTTAAAAAGAAAAAAAACTATTGAGAAAAACAGACAGAGCTATGGATTTGAGGCTGGATGAAAAACAGAGAAAAGACCGTAGAGCAAAAGGCATGAAACATTCAAAGCAAAGGGGACCTTATACTCACAAGACAAAAATAATGCACGCTGAGATTGTCTTTCTGAAGAAATTCCCCCAGTTTTTCAGGATCCCCAGGTTCTCGAAGGCATAGCCGGCAAACTGAAGAGAGAAATGTTAAGAATTCATTTTTGGAGTACAAGGAAGAGTCATATATTGGGAAGAGGACATTTTGACAAGGATGGACATTGGGATGAAGTGTTGCATTGTATCAGTTAGGCCTTTATATAACTTTGGCCATATCTGAGGGAGTTGGCTGCAGCTGCTTATTTTATATCCCTTTCTCTCCAGTGGCTCTAAATAACTTTAGGTTTTAAAGTTAAACTTTGGAATAGCCATTTAAAAATCAAAGACCCTGAGTCCTTCAGGATCTTAGAGAATCTGGGAAATAAGGAAGATGGACATTTCGAGAAGCAAGTTCGCTGCCCTACACAGGTGGCCTTTGCTGAGGTCGGAAGGCAGCAGTTGAGCAGAACCTCCGGTCTTTCTTACCAGGCCCTGAAGATGGCTTCCTTTGGGTTACCCTCTTTGTCTTGGCAGATTTTCTATATAAGAGAAGGAAGAAGTACAGGTGGTCTTTGAGGATCCTATTAATACCCCTTGTAACATTTTCCTCAAAAATGCTTCCAAGGGTCTGATGAAGGACCAAAATATCAAATGGCTAAGACATCAGCTTTTTTTTTAATTGCATATTTTTTGAGAGCACAAAACATAGCCACTAAATTGTTTGAATTATGTGAGATTGTAATTATCTTTCTGTTCCCATTGGGTATGCTGCCTGTGTAGGCTGAATGAATGCAAGAGAAAAAAAAACCCTTTTGCTCTTTTACTGCTCTGAATCTCTGCTGGCACCATGTTCACAAAGTATAATGAAATTCTAAAATCGAATCTGAATTTCCTATTGTGAAGCAGCATTCTTGGCTCTTCACATGTATTAGCTCAATGAGCCTACAGAAGCCTCTAAAAAGTGAATGCTATTACAATACACACTTTTCCAGAACTGAGGCTATAAAAGAAATGAAGTAACCTGTCGCAGGTCACCTAGTGTCGGCAAGTGTTAGAGCCTGGATATGAATCTAGCCCATAGGGCTCCAGAACCAGTACTTTGCTTCTAGGGACAGCTCTGGGGGCACAGGTCACAGGGCAGCTTCCAGGGGACCATAGGTGTATGTTTCCACGCTCCCCAACCCCAGTCCTCAAGACCACACAAAGAGGACAAAAAGTGCAGCATATAGCATGGGTCTTTAATCAATTTCTCCTAAACCCCTTATGTCACCTACTCTACCTCAATCTTTGACGTTCCTTCTTCTTTTCTTTTATAGTCTTCATTCGCTGCTGCCTCTCTCTCCTAACTTGAATTCTTCTATACTATTATGAGAACAATACAGGCTCTTCCAGCTATAAATATAAACAGGGCTTGGTCAGCAATTTAATTCTACATTTGGTTCCACAAGGTCAAAGTAACAGTGTACCTCACCTCCTAACCCATGTGACAGAATAAAGACCCACCCAGTATCAATGCTAGTAGTAGCCAATAAATATGAAATGATGTCAGAACTGTTTTAGGCATTTCACTTGTGTTAACTCACAAAATTCTGGGCAGGAGGTACCACTGCTATCCCCACTTTCAAGATGAGGAGACTGAAGCACAGAGAGGTCACAGAGAGGCACTTGCCCAAGATCAGAGTTACTGCTATTACTCAGCACAGTAAGAACTGGAACCACTGTCTGACCTTCATGCCTACTAAATGCACGAGGTAGCACTCAGGATAAAGAGGCCCATTTTGCCTCCAAGAATAGGTGCCTTAATTTTACCCAATAAAGGCTTAGAGAAGGTAGCTCTTTCCTAGGAAAAGGAGCCCCTGGGATTTTGGAGACCTGAAGCAAGAACTCCCTCTAGTGGGAGACAAGAGAGAACACTGACAAATCACCCCTCAGCTCCTCTCACTAGTCACCAGGATCCTTTGGCCATTGAGGTTTGGTCTGTTCCCAACCTTTGTCTACATCTGAGCCAAGAGCAAAATGTCCCAAAGTGAGAAGATGCCTTGCCACCCCTCCTTCGCTAATGTCAGCCCACCGCAAATTTAGTTTTCATTGGTTAATGGGGAAATCCTTGAAAGAGAAGAGATGATTGAAAAAGACGTAAAATCCACACCCATGAAGGGAGGACTGTGTCTAGTCAAGGGAGAGGGGGAAGGACAGCATTTCTTTGAAGGAGAGCTGAGTGAATCAGGTCACTCCAGGCACAGACACTCCAGCACCCATGTCCTCAGCGTACAGCTGGCAAGCGTGAACGTCTGCAGGGGCTGTCAACTGTTCTCCTTGTATACAACTGCTAAGGCACCTAACTAGCTGTTCAGAAAACTAAAACTAGACCACCCTTTCTCTCTCTGTGTTTGCTCCATCTCTTCTTCCGACCCATGAGTCGCACTTGCAGAAGTCATGGCACTTGATGGCTTCTTACTCAACAAAGGCAGTTGGTCAGGCTGGAAGAAGAGAGAGGAGGGCACGCACTAGGGGACCCACTTTTGGGCTACTGAGCGGCTCCGGGTCGTTGGGGGGGAAATCCCGGCCATCTAGCAATAGAAATAAAACCTTGAAACGTCAGTTCTTTGCATCGCTGGACCAAGACGTTCCTTGAGTGGGATTCTGTGCACACTGGTAGTTACGGGAAGACGCAACAATCTTCAGAGCATTTGAGGAGGGACGTTGCAAATGCCGGCTTCCACGAGCAGCTCACTCCAAGATTTCCTAACTGAGCGGATGCTCCCTTGGAAAGGTTACCAAGCTGTTCCACTGGACGAGTGCTGGGTAAAGGCTTGTTGAAAAAATTGAAAATAAATTAGCGTGTTCGGCCCCGCCGCCGCAAGAATAAACAATGATTTATTTGGAAAATACGTGTCGGTGTGGCCACAACCGTCCCCCGGAGGTAACAGCCGGAGAGGGGCTCAAGGAGCATCCCGCGGACGCCAGACCAGGCTCATGTCGCGCCTGCCGGGCTGCTGGTGCGGGGCCGGGCCGGAGGTCGCCTCCGCCGCTCGCTCCTCAAGGTAGCGCACAGGCCGCCGCTCCCGGCCGGGGCCGCCCGCCCAGCTGTCGCCGCCCGCCCAGCTGTCGCCGAGGGCGCCGCTGTCCGGAGCTTTATTCGTTGTCACAAGCCGTGGTAGCTACCTCACGGGCGGCCGCCCCGCGCGGTGACTGCGCCGGCGAAGGGGGTGAGCGCGCAAACGGGGGCCGGGCCACGCGGACTGCGACCCAGGGAGACTGCGGCCGCGGGGACCAGCGCGTCGCCGACCGTTGGTAGTGGAGGACCGCTAACGGCCGCGCGCTAACGGCCGCGCGCCCGCCCCGCCCTACCCTGCCCCGCCCTTTCGTCTCACTCCGCCAGCGCCGGGCCCCGCCCTCTCCCCGCCCCCTAGTCGCCCCGCCCACCTTTTCCTCCCGCGCGGCCAGCGCCCTGCACCGTCCTCGCCCCTCCCCTGCCCCTCGCCCCGCCCCCCCCGCGCGAGCGCTGAGACCTCGAAAATCGATCCCGCGGAAGTCAAGCCCAGAGGCGGGGCGAAGAACGTCGCGCCGTGGTGACGTCGAATCGCCGGCGCGAGCGGGTGACGCCAACTGGGCCCGTTGTCTGTGTGTGGGGCTAGTGGCCCCGGGGCGGCGGGGGCTCCCGGCGCGGGCGGCGGAAGGTCGGGAGGGCCTGGACATGGCGCTGAGGGGCCGCCCCGCGGGAAGATGAATAAGGGCTGGCTGGAGCTGGAGAGCGACCCTGGTGAGGAGGGTGCTGGGCGGGGACTGGGGAGGCCGGGTGGGCCCCAAACGCGCCGGCCTGACCACCACCTGCTCCTCTTGTCACCCACCCAGGCCTCTTCACCCTCCTGGTGGAAGACTTCGGTAAGAGCCTCTCCTACCCTCCAGATCCGGGTTGTGGGGGCCCACTCCTGTGCCCTCGCTCCTCCAGCCTGGCGCTGCCCTTCCCGACTTCTTTCCTTCCCTGATCGCAGGTGTCAAAGGGGTGCAGGTGGAGGAGATCTATGACCTTCAGAGCAAATGTCAGGGGTGAGTGGCTTGGTGCCAGGGCCTTCTGTTACACCCCGAGGTCAAGGGAAGGGCCAGGAGAGGAGTGCCCCTCAAGGGAGGTAGCGTAGGAATCCCAAGTTATAAAGTCTCATACATGGAAGCACCCCTCATCTTTGGGTGCCCCCTGTTCAAGCTATTTTTGTTTTCTCCCAGTGTTTCCTCACACTTCCCTTTATGTACTAGTCCCTTTCCCACTGTACAAATCTAGCCATCCTTTGGAGTGCAGTTCAGCTGCCTTTGCTGGTCTTGTATCAGAAAGGCAGCCCCTTTTCTTGACTGAAGTCACATAGTGCCTGCTCTAATTTATTAATTACTGCTTTCATGTACCTGTGTGCTGGTGGCTTTAATCCCTTCACAAAGATCCTGTATCGATTGGTAGGTGGGTGGCATCTGACAAGGCCCCTCCAGGGTGACCAACCTCAGGGCCTTGTCTTGGTCGTCCTGCAGAAATAGAGTTGTGGAGTGCACCTCTACACAGACTACAGTGCATGAAATGAGAAAGCTGTGTTTCTCTTCCAGGAAAGAAGGGACTGTTGTAGTGTTCATTTGCTTTCTTCACTGCACTAGGGCCCAGGCCTTGGGGTTCACAGTGAGAATTAGTGTTTAAATTCCTTGATCAGAGTTGTTTTTTTTCTCTTTACCTTCTGTCCTTACCCTGCCCCAGGCCATGGGTTCCAGCTTTTCATCTCTTATCCCAGAACCATAGACTTCATGAGGACAGAGGGTATTCTGGAGCATCACAGCCAGAAGCTGATGCTTGACTCTGTCTGCAGCAGGCTTCCGGATGTGAAGGCTCAGGGCCGTTTAGGCATTGTTGGAAAGAAGCCACGGTAGAGGTGGGATCACAGGAAGGGTATCTGAGTGATAACACGGTGTGTGGGACTAGGCAGGAAGAAAAAAGGGATGCTGATTGCCTTCCCCCGCTTGGCTGGTCTAGCTTTGCCCCTTACTTTCCCCAGCCCAGTGTATGGATTCATCTTCCTGTTCAAATGGATCGAAGAACGCCGATCCCGTCGCAAAGTGTCTACCTTGGTGGATGATACGTCTGTGATTGATGATGATATTGTGAATAACATGTTCTTTGCCCATCAGGTCTGCTGGGCTCTGTGTTCCATCTGGAGGGTGGGATGTTGCCATTGTCTTTGTTGGGAAGTGGAAGTGGGGGAAGGCAGAGGAGGAGATAGGCAGATAACCAGGAGTGGCAGTTAGAGAAGTCCCCTGGCAGAAGGAACTGAGCTCTGAGTTCATTACAAAAGGGCGTGTCTTTAGAGCAGGCTGGTGTTGAGTCTACTCTGCATGGCCCCAGACATCTGGTGGGTATTTAGTTAAATGAACAAATGTTGGGTGGAGATGAGGGAAGCTGATGAGTTTTGTTGTCCATGTAGGACTGTCCCTCTCTGGGTCCCCATTCTCAATGAGTTTGGCTTGGGGAGAGGCATGCTGTGTATGAGTGACCGTTCTTGGGTTTCACAGCTGATCCCCAACTCTTGTGCCACTCACGCCCTGCTGAGCGTGCTCCTGAACTGCAGCAATGTGGACCTGGGGCCCACCCTGAGTCGCATGAAGGACTTCACCAAAGGCTTCAGTCCTGAGGTAGGCCACCACACCTCAGTCCTGGCTCACAGCTTGCTGAGCAGATCTGACTCCCAGGCCCACTTGTTACGCTACCATATGCCATTTGATACTGTGAGGCCATTTTCTTTCAAATGATTTACCTTATGTTTGACCCTCAAATTTTAGGCTCAATTGTCAGGAAATACCTAAGGAAGAAAGGAACATTCCTTAAGTGACACTGTGTTACGAATTTGTCAGGTCTGTAGCAGGCCACGTTGCTCTTCAGTGTCCACTCATTACCATGCAAGACTAACCCCATCCTTCTGGGGCTCTGGTTCTTTTCTGTCCCCACTAACCTTTCAGGAAACTCCATCTCTGCTGCTTCAGGTTCCTGGAATGCCTCCAGACCTGTTCTCCAGAGCTTTGCTTCCCACCCAGAGGCCCACCTGAGAAGTTATTTTTGATGTATTATTTCCTTCTCTCTAGAGCAAAGGATATGCAATTGGCAATGCTCCAGAGTTGGCCAAGGCACATAATAGCCATGCCAGGTGTGTGGGAGCTGTGGGAGCTGATAGGAGTGGCAGGGGGAGGAAGGGTTGTCCCATTCTGGGCCCTGAGTATGTCCTTCTCTAGGCCTGAGCCACGCCACCTCCCCGAGAAGCAGAATGGCCTTAGTGCTGTGCGGACGATGGAGGCCTTCCACTTTGTCAGCTATGTGCCTATCACAGGCCGGCTTTTCGAGCTCGATGGGCTGAAGGTCTACCCCATTGACCATGGTAGGGACCCACTGGGTTTTTCTGCTTACCTTCTACAGAGCTAGGGTTCAGGGTCCTCAGGTGCTTGGGACCCAGTGGCCCGGGGGTGGTGGTGAGGGCATCCGTCTCTGGCTGGATGGCACCCTGCACTGCACTACCTGACCACCCCAGACTCCCTGACTCAACTGCTCTCCATCTTCCTTTCCACTCCTGGCCTGCCCAAACTCAGGGCTTCCCACCTGCTGACTCCTCATGTTGGTCTTCCCTAGGGCCCTGGGGGGAGGATGAGGAGTGGACCGACAAGGCCCGACGGGTCATCATGGAGCGAATCGGCCTCGCCACCGCAGGGTAAGGGCTTTGTGCTTGCCCTCCCTCTGGAGCTGTGCCTCCACTGGTAGAGAGACAGAAAAGGGAAAGCAGAGAGGTCAGATGACTTGTGTAAGGCCACATGAGGAATCTGGCCAGGTCCAGCTTAGATCTTGGGCTTTTAACTCCTTGCCCTGTTTCTCACTCAGGCTGCTTATGGCCTGCTTGGGGACAGGCTGAGGAGGGGCAGGCCTTAGTAGAACCCTAGGTGGCCCAGACATGCTGGCTCGCTTGCTGATAGGCCCCTCATGCAGGTCATGGGAAGCCACCAGCCCAACTGCTGGCATGCATTGCTAGCTGCTGCCCGCCTGTTGGGGTGAGGCCTATACCTGTGGCTGTAGTTGGGACTTCAGGGAGCCCTGCCATATTGTTTATCTCAACCTGATGGTGGTGCTGGGGCGAGAGCTGCTCTCACGGCTGTGGCTGTGACTACAGGGAGCCCTACCATGACATCCGCTTCAACCTGATGGCGGTGGTGCCGGACCGCAGGATCAAGTACGAGGCCAGGCTGCATGTGCTAAAGGTGAACCGTCAGACAGTACTGGAGGCCCTGCAGCAGGTGAGCACCCCTCCTTCCATCCCTCTTCCTCCCACTGGGGTATGCTCTCTGATTCCCAGATCACTCTTTTTTACGTATCTGTTGAGCTTCACCTGACCTTTCCTTTTCTTTCCTTGTGGGAAAGCTGGGACCTGGGGTAGGGAGGGGGAATAGCTTCTAAAAGGAGGTTTGGGTTCAACTATTGTATTTCCTTGTGAGCAAGTGGGTAGAACCAAGGCCCTTTGCTGTCCAAGCGAGTGGCTGGGGTCTGCTTTCACTCCTCTGAGCCTTGGATTCTGTTTTTAGCTGATTAGGGTAACGCAGCCAGAGCTGATTCAGACCCACAAGTCTCAAGAGCCACAGATGCCTGAGGAGTCCAAACCAGCCAGCAGCAAGTCTCCTCTGGCGCTAGAGGCAAGCAGGGCCGCAGCAGCCTCCGAGGGCACTCCCACAGGTACCTTGGGGATCTTGGCGCCTCCTCTTGGCCTCAGAGCCACCCCATTGTAGCTTGAGGTAGAGGCCCAAGCAGAGCAAGTGTTTTTGTATGGATACACTTGGGCAGAGGTTCAGAGGCTCTTATGGGAGGCCTGAGGCCCGATGTCTTCAGCTCTCCGTCCTTGGAACATGGGAGAGCAGTCATCCCCTAAAGAAAGGTGCCTGTAAAGGGTTGACATTACCATAGCTCCTGAACTTTCTTTATAGTAAATACTCTTTTTCTGGTTCTCTTAAGAGGCTTTTTTTTCTCTGTCTCCCTCCTCCTCTTTTCTGTCTCAAACTTTGTCTTGCTGTGGGCCTGTGACCTAGAGCTTGTGGACTCTCATCCTATTAGCTAGTGCACCTGTTCTTCTCTGGCAAGAGAGGAGGGAGCAGTGCTATATCTGGGGAGATGGTGGGCTGGTGACAGGTTTTCTTGAGGATCTGGCTGAAGATCCTGCCTGTGCTCCTTGTCCTCTCAGATGGTGTAGAGGAGGTAGCCGGCTCATGTTCCCAGGCCCCAACCCACAGCCCTCCCAGCAAACCTAAGCTGGTGGTGAAGCCTCCCGGGAGCAGTCTCAATGGGGTTCCTCCCAACCCTACTCCCATTGTTCAGCGGCTGCCGGCCTTTCTGGACAATCACAACTATGCCAAGTCCCCCATGCAGGTGAGCTGGGAGCACCCTTGCCCGAGCCCCTCCAGCGTTCTTGAGAGGCCGCAGAAAGCAGTTTCCTTAGGTAGTTCCTTGATGTTCACCCTATACCAAGGCCTAGGTGGCCAAGTCTCTCTGCTACCCAGAAGCCCAGGGGCTCAGAGAGGGAGGGAACTCCGACTTTCAGTCCACTCATACAGCAGTGGGGTGAGATGTTTAGGGCATGTTCCTGGTACCACTCGATGAGTTAGGTTTTGCTGGCAAGATAAAGTGTTTCAGGGTGCTTTGTTGGCCTCAGAAGCCTTGGCACAGGCAGGTTATGGGGGTGGGCAGCAGCCTCCCTAGGATACAAGGGTGGGCTCAGAACACCTGGGGTTCAGTGGACTCCAACCTGGAGAACCATGTTGGCTTTCCAGCTGTGAGTGCTGTGTCCAGCCTGGGCTGACTGGTCCCTGCTTATGGCTGCCCTCGGTCTCTGCCTCAGGAGGAGGAAGACCTGGCAGCAGGAGTGGGCCGTAGCCGAGTTCCAGTCCGCCCCCCGCAGCAGTACTCCGACGATGAGGACGACTATGAGGATGATGAGGACGATGATGTGCAGAACACCAACTCTGCCATCAGGTCAGCGTCAGCTCTGAAGTGCTGCAGATCCTACCTTGACTATCCAGTCCATGTCTGAGGATGCCCTTTAGCATGTAACATTGAGCACCTGCTGAGTTCAGGGTCCCATGGGAGGCTGGTATGGAGGGGCTAACTCCAGGTCCCAGGTCCCCAAGACTTCAAAGGGCTTGGGGGAGTTTTGAGATTTAACCAGATAACAAGGCCTGTCCTGTTGAGGGGCCTTTCAGCTAGGCCTCAGAGGACTGGATGAGGCAGAGGTGGAGGAGATGGGGTGGGGCGCAGCTCTGTTAGAAGACATGGCATTGGCAGAAGGCCAGAGTGAGGCAGCTGGAATAGAGGTGTCTTTGGAGAACACGTGGCTGTGGCTCTTGGAGCTTAGGGTGCCAGGCTCAGCATGGCCAGGTCAGGCTGCTGGACCCAGTGTGAGGAGTTGTACTATCAGTCCCTGGAGGCCGGGATGTGTCCAAGGCTATTCTGGGCACTGCTGGGCAGGGTCACCTGGCCTCTTCCCTTGGCTCACCTCTTCTTGGGCCTTCCCAGGTATAAGCGGAAGGGGCCAGGGAAGCCAGGGCCACTTAGTGGCTCTGGGGACGGGCAGCTGTCGGTGCTACAGCCCAACACCATCAATGTCTTGGCCGAGAAGCTCAAAGAGTCCCAGAAAGACCTCTCGATTCCTCTGTCCATCAAGACAAGCAGCGGGGCGGCAAGCCCAGCCGTGGCGGTCCCCACACACTCGCAGCCCTCACCCACCCCCAGCAACGAGAGCACAGACACGGCCTCCGAGATCGGCAGTGCTTTCAACTCACCGCTGCGGTCGCCTATTCGCTCAGCCAACCCGACGCGGCCCTCCAGCCCTGTCACCTCCCACATCTCCAAGGTGCTTTTTGGAGAGGATGACAGTCTGCTGCGTGTTGACTGCATCCGCTACAATCGTGCTGTACGCGACCTGGGTCCTGTCATCAGCACAGGCCTGCTGCACCTCGCTGAGGATGGGGTGCTGAGTCCCCTGGCTCTGACAGGTGCGCCTGCCACTGGCTCACTGGCCTCTTGGTGTACTGAGAAGGGGGGTGACCAAGTGACCACCAGGTGTCCTGCACTCTGAGGGGTCCTCTCGTGCCTTCTCTTCCCAGAGGGTGGGAAGGGTTCCTCACCCTGCAGCAGACCGAGCCAAGGCAGCCAGGGGTCCAGCAGCCCGGAAGAGAAGGAGGTAGCGGAAGCTGTGGACAGTAGAGAGAAGCCTGGCCTGGCCAGGCCTGGTGAGCCCTTGAGCGGGGAGAAGTACTCACCCAAGGTGAGTCCCTTCGAGGCTTTCTCTTCTAATCTTGCCAGAGGGAAGGGCCTGAGACACTGCTGCCCAGGTGCTGGGGCCTCGGGAGTTCTGGTGTAAAGGTTGGTGGCAGAAGCCAGGCGCCAGGAAACCTATCTGGGTTGGGGAGCAGCCGGGGCCTTGGTAGGTTCTGTGGACTCTGGCTGCTCTTCCTTGCCTCCAGCTACCTCCTGGTGGGGGGACTTGGATGCTGGCCAGCCCCCCTCAGGGGTGCATTGCGGAATTTTGGCAGGAGCTGCTGGCACTGCTGAAGTGTGTGGAGGCAGAGATTGCAAACTATGAGGCCTGCCTCAAGGAAGAGGTAGAGAAGAGAAAGAAGTTCAAGGTGGGTCATCTCTCCAGCAGGTGGTCCTCGGCCCCTGTTTTCTCAGACATGTGACCTCCTGAGGTCAGCTCATGGCTTCTCCATGGAGATGGGCTACAGTGCTCTCATCCTTCTCTCCCACAGATTGACGACCAGAGAAGGACCCACAACTATGATGAATTCATCTGTACCTTCATCTCCATGCTGGCCCAGGAAGGTGAGGGAACTTCTCTCTGCAGCTGACCTGGCAGGCTCTGCCCACCGCAGGCCTCCCCTGGGGCTTCAGCAGACTGGGGGGCACCGGGGGGGGGGGGCATGGTACAGGGAGGACAGGGAGAGCCTCAGCTCCTGGCCTGAGGCTGTGGCACATAGAGTGGTGGCTGCCATGCATCTGGCCACCTGTTTAAGGGCCTCGGCCTCTTTGTAGGCATGCTGGCCAACCTGGTAGAACAGAACATCTCGGTGCGGCGGCGCCAAGGGGTCAGCATCGGCCGCCTCCACAAGCAACGGAAGCCTGACCGGCGGAAACGCTCGCGCCCTTACAAGGCCAAGCGCCAGTGAGGACTGCTGTCCCGTACCCTGCAGCCACTCTTGCTGCATGGCCCTCACAGGGACACCTTCCCTGCCCCACTCCCTCTCTTCCCAGTATTACTGAATAGTTTCAGCCAGAGAGCCCAGCCCCAGGGCCTGGGCGCCAGGCTGGACTCCCTGCATTGTGCCCCAGGTGCTCTGGGAGCAGCAGCTGGAGCTGGGGCGCAGGGAGGTGCTGCAGCTTCCTCCACAGCTGGCTGTGGAGTGGCAGGACCTGGCTTTCTGCCTCGGCAGCAGAGAGTATATATTTTACCTACAGAAACGTCTATTTTTCTGGGCTCTAACCCATCTTGCCAGCACTGTGTTGACATAGCCAGCTTCCTGACTGCATTCTTTCTGACAGTTGCCATGCTGGTGGGCCCAGGTCCCCACATTATGCTGGAGTCACGACTGCAGGTTCCCAGCTGGGGGCCTGGGTGGGCATTGGGCCCTGCGGCTCTAGCCCCAGCTACCATCGTCCCTGTTGTGAGGAAGCCAGGTCTGTCCTTCCTCCCGGGAGAGCTCCAAACTCAGGGACTCGGTTGCTGGGCTGGTTTGGGAGTGGGGTGTCCTAGTGGGGTGGAATGAGCAGCCCGCTGGGGTCCCACGGCCTGAGCAGAGAGACATGTTCAAGCTGTAAACTCCCTTTCTAGCTTTGGCTGTGCTCGTCAAGACTGCTATCCGTAGCAAGGCTCTGGGGCTTTTGGCCTTCAGTGTTGTAGCCCTGGCAATGGGCTGGCCATGGGCTCCTGAGCCCTGTCCCTGGAGCCTGGGGTTCAGAGGTCGCCCTGCCCAGCCCCTCAGTATTACGTCTCCCTCCTCCTAGGGATAGCAGAGACGGGGCTGCTTGCAGGACGCTGACAGCACTCGGCTGTCCGTGACACGCCCCCTTCAGCCTCTGCAGGGCACTCGGGGTGGGGGACAGCAGGACTAAGTTGGAGCCCCAGTGCTCCCAGAGGGCCTGATGCCGAGGGGCAGTGGACAGCACTGTCTCTGGAGCTCAGGCTCCAAACAGAGCCCCATGGCCTCTGCCAGATGGCTTTGAAGGTGATCAAAGCAGGCCCCTTATCTGTACATAATGACTGCGGCAGGGGATGGCTGGCTAGTATAGCAGCCGCCTCTCTGTGCTGAGCACAGCCTGAATTCTCTGGTCCCTGTAAATACTGGATCAATGAATGAATAAAACTCTCCTCAGAAATGAAGTCTCCTGTGGTTGCTGGCCTAAGATTTGTAGGCTGGGTTGTGGTGAGAGGGAGGATGTAACCAAACCTGGGCCGAAGGCCCTGTGACCAAAGGGGTGAGAAGTGTGCATTCCAGGCATCCATCCTGGGGCAGAGGTTCTTAGAACCCTACATCCAGGATTTAGATAAGCTGAGGAGGGGTCTGGGGTGGGCTGTGAAACCTGAAGAGGACACTGGGAGGAGAGAGCTATGGCTTTCATCCGGTTCTGATGGCCCTGCCACCTGAACAGAGGTGGGGGCTCTGGGCCAAGGAGGCAAGGCAGCCTCTGGTCTTGTCCCGCGCATTGTCCCTGGAGGGGCCCCCTCAGAGGGTACAGCTCTACCCTCGTTGCATTTGGACAGGTCCAGCAAGCCAGAGCTGCTACCTCTGCGCCGTCCCCACTGCTAAGCACGTTTGCTCCCGAGGCCGCAGCATCCCCTCACCTCTGCCACTGCCCCAGCACAGAACCCTACGGGTAGGCACTGGCATGAGCAATGGAGGCCCAGCTAGACTGCTCAGAAAACAGCTTTAATGTCCCCAACTCTTCTGTCCTGAGTCTAATAGTCCAAGGCACAGATGAGGGCCACACCACGCTTTATCCAGTGTCGCTGGGGCTGATCAGAAGGGAGCTCCACAGCAATGACGTAGTTGGTGGAGTGGCCTGTGGTCGATAGTGTTCCTGGAGCAGGCAAGAAGGGAGGCTTAAGTTGTCTGTTACAAGAGCAGGGACAGGGTAGGAACAGGGTAAAGGTAATGGACTCAGCCGACTGAGTTGGATGCAAGCAGGGGTCCTGAGCCAAGAGGAAACCTGCCTGGTGAATGGGTCTGGCCAAGGCTCAGGCCGCCCAGGGTTATTAACACTGTCGATTGGGGACCATTCCCTGCTGGACCCAGCCCAGGCCCACCTCCCCTCCAAGTCTCCGTTACCCTCTCTGAACCTTCATTAGCAGACTGAGGCTCCCAAGACCCAGGTGGGTCTGCTGAGGGAGGCAAGAGGATGGGGACCTCAGGGCCCACTTCCCGCAGACTGAGCTCAAGCTCTGGGCATTACCCTCCCTGCGTGCTGGTGGTCCAGCTCTGTCCTGGCCTGGTCACTCTCAGGAGGGCTGACGTAGGCTGGCCCAGTCCTGGGGCGCCTCCCATGGTGCAGGTTTCCCACCCTGGGTGCGTACCCGCTCGGGTCAGCGTCTTGTAGATGGGGCACAGATAGAATCCCTGGTTCTGGATCTTGCGGTTGTGCATTGGCAGAAGCCAGATGACAGCCATCTCTGTGTATAGCTCCTTGGGCCGTGATTCAGCCAGCTGGAAGGCCGCGGGGTCCCAGCGGGCACCTTCCAGGAACAGCCCGTGGATGTAGCAGCCCTGGCTGGGCCTCTTCTTGAGCTCCGACACTGACTGCTTCATGACCTGTGGTGGGCACACAGACATGCCCCCACACGGATAAACACCTGGGATCTGGGTTAGGAGCTGGGTTGAGGCACAAACTCCCTCCTGAATTCTGCCTACCCACCCATTATTCACCCACCATTTTATTTTATTTCTTTTTAAGATTTTTATTTATTTGAGAAAGCAATAGAACACAAGCAGGGGGAGAGGCAGAGGGAGAGGAAGAAGCAGACTCCCCACCGGGCAGGAAACCTGATGCAGGGCTCAATCCCAGGATCCTGGGATCATGACCAGAGTCAAAGGCAAACGCTTCACTGACTGGGCCACCCCAGGTGCCCCACTCACCCACCATTTTGGTTGGCTGCCTGCAGTCCGTGTTCTGTCCCTAGGGATTTCCTAGGGGCTCATAGCCTCTTCCGGCTTGGCTTTCCCTGCCCCCCAAACTCCACTCAGGACCCCCGGCTGGCAGCCAGCTGTGGCCTCAGCACCCCTCCTGCCTGGTCCTTGTAAATACTGGGGGCCTGACCCTGGCCTGACTTTGGCTGTGTGCAAACCTTGAAATCAAATGAGATGGTGTCAATGGAGATGACAGACTTGCGGGCAAAGTTCTGCAGCGTGCCTGTCAGGAAGGCCTGGGGGAAGAAGAAGCCACTGATCCAGAAGACAGCTGGGATGCCCTCTTGGATCCAAGCCTGCAGGAAGTCCAGGCGCTGTATCAGGTCCATGACCCATGAGGACAGTGGCTTAAGCGATGGGTAGGCCTTAGCATTCCAGAGCTCAGGTACAATGTTGTTGTACAGGCTGGTAGCCATGAGCTCCAGCTGCGAGGACATCACCACCAGCCCCCTGAGAGCCTTGAGCAGGTCTCGCAGCGTCTCTGTGATCACCTGCAGCAGCCGGTTGTACCTATAGGGCCAGAGGTAAGAAAGAAAGCAGTAGTCTGGGGGAGGGGAGTATCTGTACCCTCCAGTTATAGGCCATAGACAGAAGAACATGGCGCAACGTGGAGTTCAGAGTATGGAGCCGAGTCAAGCAGCCTGGTACTGATCTCAGCTCTGCGCCCTAGCAAATGTGTAACCTTAGGTCACCTCACCATTTTGGGCCTTGCTTTACTCATCTGTGAAGTGAAAACAATAAAATGTGGCAGCATTAGAGCATAGACTTGGCATAGCACCTGGCCCAGAGTACCTGTTGCTGCCATTTCTCTGTGATAACTCTCCGGGCTAAATCGGGGCTGGGGGTGGCAGGGGGATTACCGAATGACCTCCTGGACTAGCACTGTGTTCATTGACTCCTCATATAGCACGGGGTACTTGGCCATCACCAGCTGCAAGTTGATGGGCTCAGGAATCTGGAGCAGAATATTGTGGGCCACATCCTCCACTATCTGTGGGAGCAAAGGAACACACGAAGGGGTCAGGGCCAGCACCCCTTAATTCTTGCCAGATTCCACAGGTACCGGGTTCCCTCCCATGGTGGAGCAGGCAGGATAGTGGGTAGAAGGCTGGCCCTGCCCAACCCATGGGCCCCTTTTCCCTTGCTGCCACCTACCTCCTCCCGGCCCTGGCCGCCCACGGAAGATGATTTGGGTTGCAGCTGGACGATGGTGCCGAGCAGGGCATAAGTCTCATTCTGGGCGAAGGTGATGTTGGCATTGTCATGCAGGCCAAAGATCTCAGGCGTGTCATTGAGCGGGAGGCCCTTGATGTAGGAGAGGTAGCCCTGGAGGGTAAGAGGGCCACAACTGAAACCTCGCTCCACCCCCCAGCCTGTGGCGGGGAAGAGGGGGGAATCCTCCAACTGAGCATGACTCCCGTTTGCCTTCCCGACTGGTCGCCCTTGTGCATCACTCTCTTCTTAGGGCTGCTCGGCTTCTGAGGCGCTGTGTGGGTAGCCTTCACCTCCCTCCCCGCCCTCTTCCTGCTGTCAGCCTGCTCCTTCACTCAGCTGTTCCAATCAGGAACGCTTCCCTCCTTCTGGTGATGACCCACACTCCGACACCCACCCCAGCCCTGCATGCTCCACACACATCTTAGCTGAAGCTCCATTTCCTCTGGGACCCTTGGAGAAGTTGCCCCACTTCCACTGGATAATTACAGGGGGAGGCCGAGAGGCCAGAGGTGGCCTCTCCCCACAGAGCTCCAGGGGGCAGGGGCTGGCTCTGCCTCCCTCACTGTGACTGTTTGTGGGATGGAGTAATCCACGAAAGAGAGCTGATGGGGGGCTGGGGCTGTGCCTCCTCTCACCCAGGTCCCCGGTGTTCATGGCACCCCTGCAGCCCAGCCTTGCAGCCTGCTGGGGCCACTGAGAGCATGCTCACATTGAGGTCGTAGGTGGGCTGGATCTGGTGGTAGATGCCGGAGGCGCTGTAGCTGTGATCGTGGAAGAGCACGGAGGGGTTGTAGTAGTCCTCCAGGATGTTCATGATGCAGCGACGGTCCCAGTCGTCCGTGACACGGCCCCCGTAGTTGATCTCCCCGGCCGTGTACTTAAGGACCTACGGGGTGGGTGGGTGAGGGCCCCCACAAGAGCCCAGCGCCCCGCCCCAGCCTGTCCCCGGCCCACCTTGTAGGGGATGTCGTCGTACTCATCCAGGAACATCTTGAGCTGGCTGATACAGATGCGCAGGTCACCATCCGTGAACTCGTAGGGGATGTTGAAGCCCAGGGGCCCAAACTTGCGGCGCTCCAGCGCGTTCCCATGGAACAGGCACAGAGACAGCAGCAGGGACTTGAACTCCATCACCTGCAAGAGGCGGGGGGGTTGGGGGAGCAGGGGAGTGAGGGGCAGGGCCAGGGCTGAGGCAGTGAGGGGCGAGTGTGCACCCCTGTGCTTCACCTTGCAGCAGGAGTTGAGGAAGTCATCGCTCAGGCTGCTATAAGACTTGAGCAAGTTGGCCTTGACACCACGGGGCGGCTCAATGGTCATCTTGGAGCCATTCTGCAGGATGGACACTGGAAACTTGTTGCTGGGTAGGCTGGTGAGCCACAGGCGGAAGTCCCGGTGCACCTGGTGGCCACGCACCACGTGAGCATGGGGACTCACACCTGGTGGCTGCCCCACACCAGGTTCCCTCCCACCAGGAGCCCTGGGCCACCTGCAGCTTGACCCTCCCCTGGGTGGGCTGGGCCACGCCAGGCTACACACAGCACTGATTAAGAATATCGGTTTTATCAGGTCATGATCTCAGGGTTGTGAGATCGAGCCCTGCATTGGCTCTGTGCTGGGCCTGGAGCCTGCTTCTCTCTTTCCCTCTGCACCGCACACCCAAGGGCGGGCAGGAAACGGGTTTTAGCAAGCCCCAGCATCACCAGTCTAGGTAGACGTAGGCAAGTCACGTCAACGCTGTAAGAGTAATGTGAGGAACCAGTGAGAAGGCTTGTTCCATATACCACCTCCTGAGTGCGGTGTGCCCAGGCTGGGCTGAGTGCTCTGCAGGACCATCTCATGCAGCCTCATCAGTCCTGCCGAGGGACTGTCACTGGTCCCCTCAGTGAAGGAGGCCATTGGGTCCATGGCAGGCAGGGCAGCACACCTTATCAGGGTTGATGTGTTCAATGAGGCGCTCCAGGGCTGGCATCCAGCTCGGGGCCAGGTGGCAGTTCTGGAAGAAGACCCACTTGCCCCTCTCTATGGAACTGCGCATCATGGCTTCTGCCCGAGGGCCCTGTGGAGGCAGGAGGGCTGAGCGGTGAGGGGCCAACCGGCCTAGCCTCCAGACCCCCCTGCTGCCCACCTGGTCCTTACCTGGCCCTGGCCCAGGGAGATGGCAGACAGCTTCTTAGAGAACTTCATCTCTTCGGCAAACTTGTAGAGGTCAGCAGCGGGGTCAGTGCCAGGTGACAGCACAAAGATGAGGGGCGTGGTGGAGCTGGAGTCTTTGAACACCGCTGACAGGCTGGCTGCCTGCAGGTCAGAGAGAGATGCTGGGTCACCTGGGGCTAGGCTAGGGCAGGGACCAGAGCAAGGCGGGGGTCTTGGAGCTTCCAGAGAGCTCTCAGAGAGGCTTCCCAGTGGGGCCTGGAAGCTCCCCGAGCTTTCAGAGGGTGTGCCTAGGAGTCCCAGCTCGACCAAGGCTGCCAAATGATCTGTCCAGGTGCAGCCAGGTCCCTGGGACCCAGAGGTGGGGATTAGTCCAGGGCACCGACTGATGGCACTTGCCTGGGGCTCGATGAAGCGTGGTTCCAGGTTGGTGGCCACAAAGTCCTGCATGGCATTGGTGACCTTGTCCCCACGCAGGCAGCGGAGAACCAGCAGCTTCTGGAACTGGTCCAGGTACTCATTCCAGATGCCAGGCAAGGGTTCCCTGCGACAGTGCCCATATTCCCCTGAGAGCTGACCTGTGGGAGGGCACTGGCCCCAGGGACTCTGCCGGCTGGATGGCTGGGGAGAGTACAGCGCCTGGAGGGTACATGGCCAGGGGCACAGAAGGGATGTAGCCACAGCTGTAGGCCACCAGTGGGTGGCTCCTCAGAGAAACCTCCTGGGCAGCCCTGTGCCTGGGGGCCTCACCCCTCCATGTGCCCACCCTGCTATGCCCTGGGGCACAGCTCACCGGTGGGGCTCGAGGCTGTCAAAGATGGATTGGAATTCTGAGAGGTGCTTTGGGAAGTCATCAGCAAAAGAGGAGAAGGCTGGCAGGTTGGAGAGTGCCAAGATATCTCGCCAGGCCCGGTCCGACAGCCAGTCAGGTGCCGGGTTCTCAGTCACGACCTGGATGGAGCCTCCGGACAGGAGGTAGCGCCACTCAGCCTGGCAGGGGGCAGGGGGAGGCTAGTGCGCAGGCCCCGGACCTGCCTCTGGCACCGCACCCAGCAGTGCCTCCCCTAGACCTTCAGCCAGAGAAATGGAGTCCTCCCTGCAGCTGGCAGTCAGACAGGCCTGGGTTAGTGTCCCCACTCCACATTCTCTTGGCTGTGTGTCCTTAAGCAAAGGATGTGACCTCTCTGAGCCTCAGTCTCCTCATTTTGGAAAATAGAAAGAATGAGAATTTCAGCTGCTTCCCAAGGGTTCTGCCCACAGCGAGGGCTTGAGTCGCACTAGCCGTGATGCAGTGATGCTCCCTCTCTCGACAGTGATTTCCAACACACGGCAAATACCTGGGGCTCATGGAGCATGACCTCCTAGTACACTCGGCTCTGAGAAGGCTGTGCTCACAGGACAGCACCAGCTACAAGGAACCCAGGGTCTCCTGGCTGTTTTAAGTAAGGAACTCTTTCCTGAGCTCCTTGCTCTCACTGGGCCCTCATGCCTGGCCTTTCTCTTTCCTTTTACCCTGCTCTCCCAGGCCCTGCCACAGAGCACCTCTTCGGGTCATCTGTCCTGGATCAGTGACCCAGCCAGTGGCTTCTCTGCTCATGTACCTGGTCGATCCTATCCTCATTCATCTTGATGCGAACACACAGCAGGAAGGCAAACATCAGCTTGTGCTTCTCAAAGAGGCTGCGGCAGACGTTGCTATAGAGGTTGTAGGTCAGGTGGCGGTTGATGTTTGCAATACGCTTCTTCAGGTTGTCTGCAGGGCAGGGAGGGAGCAGCAGTGTGTGGCGAGAGCAGAGGGAAGCCAGAGCCTCGGGCTTCAGCCCAACCCAGCCAGTCTGCCCCGCAGTCACGGGGGCCATCTGGCCTCCCCTCGGGGCCTATGGACTTGCCAGTAAAGGGGCCCTGAGGAAGGGAGGGAGGGAGGGTGTGTTGTTGTCTGATCTGATCTGAGAGAATGTGCAACTGACCATGGGTGGGAGTTTATGCGCCCCCCGTGGAGATGTGTCCCCGTGTCACTGTCCGTCTGTGCCAGCATGGGAGCCCAGCATCCGTGGCTACCTGCCCTCTCCGAGTTGGCAATGCCCGAGAGGAAGATGTTGAGAAACCACTCCAGGGAGTACTGGTACATGGGGTCCACATTGGCCAGGTCAGACACACAGAAGAAAAGGATCTGGGTGCGGACAGCCACGGGAATATACTCCATGCGCGTGAGGTCAATGTCCTTCTCTGTCTGCTCCGCAATCCTCACTTTGGCCTGAAGGTGCAGTGGTGGTCAGGCCCAGGTCGGCCGAGGGAGGGCAGCAGGCAGATGTGGGCAGGGACAGGGGTCAGGCCTGGGGCGGGGAGAGGCAGGAGTCTCAGGCAGGGGCAGGCCACTGCTGACCTGGATCTCAGCAGCTTTCATCTTAGAAGCCTCCAGAACCTTGATGAGCTCCACGTCATCCACAGGGTTGCCTTCGGAGGAACTGAGCCTGTACAGGATCTGGTCTTCGATGTCCTTCAGCTCCTGGCGCATCTTGGCATTACTGACAATCAGCTGGTTCTTAGCTTCCTCCAGGTCTGGCCGCTCCTCGGCCACTACCTGGCCCAGTAGCTGGTCCTGTAGGCCACTGCCAGGGGAAGGGACACCGTGTCTGTAACACCTGGTCAGCTCCAGAGGGCCAGCCTTGAGCCTGTTCTATCTACCTGCGCCCCCAGGGCTCCAAGAGCCCAACAGCCCTGCCCAGGGCAGTGTGGGAGGCCCAGCCTCTGCCTTGGGCTGCAGGGCTAATGCACAGCCTGCCAGCAGGGTGATCAATTCTTAGTGAGACAGACCCCCCTACCCCTGGTGGCAACCTGGAATCCCAGGAGGAGTCCGGTGGTGGGATATGTGAGCTGTTGGGGGTCGTTGAGAAACTTCCTCTTTTGGGCGCCTGGGTGGCTCAGAGGGTTAACCTCTGCCTTCAGCTCAGGTCATGATCTCAGAGTCCTGGGATCGAGGCCCGCATCGGGCTCTCTGCTTCCTGCTTCCTCCTCTCTCTCTGCCTGCCTTTCTGCCTACTTATGATCTCTCTCTGTCAAATAAATAAATAAAATCTTAAAAAAAAAAAAAAAAAGAGAGAGAGAGAAAGAAATACTTCCTCTTGGCCGGAGGGGGCTGGGTGACTGGTAGGGGATAGGCCTTTCATCACCTTGTCTGTGGGGAGGTTCATGGTGGCTAATGACACAGAGAGGCCTGAGCGTGAAGCGGGCCTGTGGGCTTTGTAGCCAGCAAAGTGTACCCATTATCCCGGCACCCGCCCACGACAGCAAGGCAGCAAACAGGGCTCAGGTGTGCCTGACTCAGGGCTCTGGGACAGCTCTGGGGGTGAGTGCACAAGCGGCTGGCAAGGGCTGAGCCATGCAGGAAGGGTACGCAGACAAAATGGGGCTAGCCCTGACCAGGGAGGCTGAAGGGTCCCGACCGGCAATCAAGGGCTCTTGGTCTTGGGGGCGGGGGTTCTTAGCTGGAAATGGTGGCAAGTAAGGGGAGCTGGTGGCGGTGCTAGCAGGGTCTGGGGTACCAGAGTGCCTGGGAAGAAGCTGCTGGAACCTCTGGGAAAGAGCCATGGGGTCTTGGCCTGGAGGTGGGAGAGGCAGCCAGGCAGAGATGATGCTCTGAGTCCAGGTCTGGGGGGCTTACCTGGGCGACAGGGTGAAGTTGATGAGGGTGAGTTTAGTGGCGATCTCCGGTGTGTAGTGTGGGTTGGGCAGCTTGGTGGTGATATACATCCGGAAGTCCTCATGGTAGGGGATCACTGTGTCCCCCAGCTTCAGCACTGTGTTCCCCTGCTGCTTGTATGTCTACAGTGGGCAGGAGGGGCAAGCGCTGTGGCCCAGGCTTCACCAGGGAGTAAGTTAATGAGGACAGGCCACCCTCCTTGCCGTGGCAGGCCACCTGCTTGAGCAGCACGGGGTCCAGGGCTGGGTCCAGCTCCTCGCCCACACTCTCCAGAAGGCAGGGCTTGCCGAAACGGATGGCATTTTCCATACTTCGCAGGAAGTCTCGGTCACTCAGCTTGAACACATCCAGCCCATTGTCCTTCTCCTGTGGGCAGAGGGGGCAGGTGGGGGCTGTGGGAGCTGCCAGCCCGCCTGAGGCTCAGCTACAGGCCCTGCACCTACTAAGGCTGGCTGTGAGGGGTGGGGCACCAGGCAGGTGGGCTCACCATGTTCTTTTTTTTTTTTTTTTTTTTTTTTTTTTTT
>PITA01012080.1:0-63684 GCA_004023965.1 Spilogale gracilis | reverse complement strand
AGTACCATGCTGTCTTGGTAATCACAGCTTTGTAATAAAGCCTGAAGTCAGGTAATGAGATGCCCCCAGCTTTGCTTTTCTTCTTCAGCAATTCCTTAGCGATTCGGGGTCTTTTTTGGTTCCATATAAATTTTAGGATTGTTTGTTCCAACGTTTTGAAGAATGTTGGTGGAATTTTGATTGGAATGGCATTGAAAGTATAGATTGCTCAGGGCAGTATAGACATTTTGGCAATGTTTATTCTTCCGATCCATGAGCATGGAATGCTCTTCCATCTTTTTGTGTGTTCTTCAATTTCTTTCATGCGTGTTCTGTAGTTCCTCGAGTACAGATCCTTGACTTCTTTGGTTAGGTTTATTCCTAAGTATCTTATAGTTTTTGGTGCTATAGTAAACGGAATCAATTCTCTGATTTCCCTTTCTATTTTTTTTGTTGTTAGTGTATAAGAATGCAACTGATTTCTGTGCATTGATTTTGTGTCCTGCCACTTACTCAATATTCTTAACATAAAAGAGCTTATAAAATCATTATGAAAATCACTAAGTTCTGAAGGCTCAAATAACCAGAAAATAAAAATCACAAAGAGGAAACAAAACAGTTTTAAAAACATATGGGAAAATGTTCAACCTTGCTAGTAATCAAAGAAATGCAAATTAAGATGGAGACACTATTTTCAGCCAGCAAATGTGTAACGTTTTCAAAAAACAAGAAGACCCCAACTGATGGGGAAGTGGTGAAATTGCTACTCTCCCGCACTGCTGGAGGCAATGTGAGTGTGTACAGCCCTTTTGGAAGGCAGCTTGGCTGGGTGCATCAAGAGCCTTAAAAATACCCATGCTTCCTAATCCAACGAGTCTACCCCCAACGTGATGATCATAAATGCAGCCAGAGCCTTTTGTGTGAAAAAACTTCATTGCAGTGTGGGTTACCACAGGGACAAGGAGAATGCAGTCTACATGTATAGGAAGAGGAGGAAATGGTGAAGTCATGAAGTTGGGTTATTAGAAGCCATTACTAGTGAGTCAGACCAACTGGGTCTGTTCCTGGCTTACCTTCTCTGAGCCCCAGGGAATGCTGCATGCATTTCTTCCCATGCTTCCTTAGCTGTAAAAATGAACTAATGGGCTCCTGGAGGTTGGTTGTGAGAGTCTGGCTCATGATTTCATACATGGACCAGGGGTGCTTTTCTTATTTCTCAGTCTGTCCTGATTTAGTACCTGGCAGTGATGTTCCAAGGGGTAGGATGGTATTTCTGTGTCTCAAAGGATTCCCGGTCAAAGGATTTTACCAGAATTAAAAGACTGAAGTATTTGGGGACTTGGAGGTGCAAATGGGTACAGCTGTTGCATCAATGCACGGGGAGGGCTTCAAGGACACCCCCCCCGCCACCCCCTTGTTCCTCTCCTGAAACGCTCCCACTTCAGCTGGGGTTAAATAGACGATTTCACGCCAGATTCTAAGAGTGGGGGTAGAGGTTGCAGAGACGTTTGGGATGCTGGAATGAATAAGCCAGTCCTTATGCTTAATGAAAACTTTTCTCTTTTTAATATCCATGCTTTGCAAGATGCTTAGCAGCACATCATGTTCTCCATGTACATGAGAAAGTGAAGAGTCTCCCTTCTGTACTATTAATGGCCTTGTTTCCATCCTCAAGGTTGGTGTGTTTCCCCTTTGCCTCTGGTGGGCACAGTTCCTGGTGATGTTTCTTTCCTAATGAGCTAAAATGTCTTCAAATCAATCCTGGGCATCCTTTATTAAAAAACAAAACAAAACAAATTAACACACAGCTAGAATAACTAAGAATTCTTGAAGGAACCATCACTAGCTCTGTGACTCATTCAGCAGATATGTGCTGAAAACTTATTAGGAAGCCAACTGGACTCATAATACTAGTTTTACCAATCACTTCCTCTCTCCGTACCTCAGTTCCCCAACTATAAAAGAAGGAAGGTAGGCAAGGTGGCCTCTTTCAGCTACAATATTCTGTGCATGTTTTAGGCAGTAGACACAGTACTGCAAAAGTCCCAGTGGATAATGTATTTGAGGCAGAATGGATGAAGAGAATGAATAAAGGAGGCAATTGCCAAAATAAATCCTTAGAGGTAGTTGGGACTATGTAACCTGAAAAGGTGAGATAACGTACCCAAAACCATGTGTGTAAAGAGGGGATCTAGGATTTGATCCCAGGTCCAAGTGACCAGAACCCATGCCCCTGCAATCACCGTAGACCTGATGAGACTTGACCTCTGGAAAGCTCTCCCCTCTCCAGTAGCAAGGCTGACATTTGTCACAAGTTACTATAGTTGGATGTAGGGGCCTTGGAACCAGACCCTGAGAGGCTGACCCAATTATCATCACTCTACCTGCCACAGAAAATGTAAAGCCAGCCACATTGGGAGAAAGTGTTTGCTGGGCTCTGATAAGGGCTTACATGGAGAAATGCCCTGCCTTACTCACCAGACTTCAACAAAATCTGACTGCTGTTTATTTGGTGAAAAATAGTTTGCTTTCCATTTACATTCCCCCTGATAGTGAGGGTCTGCAGGCTGAGCCAAGGAGTAAGACTGTATGGCATTGGGCTGATGTGTTCATCATGCTATAGAAATGCACAGACGTAACAGGGAGGGTGTGAGGACACCAGTGCAGTTCTCCAAGGCACCTCCTCTGGGTATTTGGAAGGAGACCTTTTGTATGAGGCAAAGCAGACTTAGAAACAGAATGTACCTTCCTAATGACTTTCTCTTAGGAGAGTGAGGAAGGAAAGGAGAAAATGAGGGAGATAGAATGAGATTTGCAAGAAGGTATTTACAATTAAATTGCATTTTAAAGAGAATGTGGAAGTCCTTGCTCTGCAAAGGAGCGAGGTGAAGAGAAGACAGCAAATTGTAGTAGAAAGTTAGAAAGTGACCCACGCTTTGGAGTCAAGAAGACTTGTGTTAAAGTGTTGATCTGCAATTATCAGTTGTATGACCTTGGCCAATTAACCCAGCTAAGAATCAGTGTCTGAAAATAAGGATGATATACGTGCACGTCACAGAGGTTGTGACATAGAAGTCACAGAATGAATTTTTTTCTCTGTCTCATTAACCAAGAAATATGTACAGTAAACAGAAATGGGTAGGGGCAGAGCACCTTAGAGTCATAAAAGTAGGTCTCTAATTAGAAGCATGGTAGTTGGTACCTTAGAATCACCAGGAGCCTCCTTAGAGAGGAAATCAGTTTTGAGTCATTGGAAGTAGCATCCCCTAAAGAGAGAGAGAGGAGGAGGAGGTCCTGGAGCCTCACGTGGGAAGCAGATCATGTGGTTTCATTCTCTTGGAAAGGGGATGTATGTAAGGCATTTGGATCCATTTTCAGCATTGAAGAGAAAGAGTAAAGAGACCACTGACCTCAGGCTTGAGGTGGGAAATGAATGGGACTGTGGGGTTATGTGGGTAGCAGGGGTCCAACAGTTGAATGAAATGCTTTGTAATGCAGCTCACATTTGGGCATCCTTGGCCAAGCTTAATTCAGAAAGAATGATATTTAAAAAAACAACAACATATTAGGGATCCAAGAATTGTACTGCCAATGTAGACAAGAGATGACAAATGTTACCTGTTAGGCTCTGTAGCACAGTGATTCTCTTGGCCAATAGAATCATCAGGAAATCTCTGAAAGCAAACATTGGTTGTGAGCTCTACCCCAGGCCCACTAAATCAGGATCGTCATGTGAGCCAAGCTTGAGAACCACGGGTATAGACCAACTTTAAAAAGCATTTGGGTTGTTTTCATTTTGGGGCTATCATGAATAATGTTGCTATGAACATCTATGTGCAAGTCCAGTGGACACTGGTAAGTAGATAGAAAAATGTGGTCTATCCATACGATGGGATACTTTTCAATGATTAAAAGGAGCGAGTTACTGACACCTACTACATCACAGATGAAGCCTCAGATACATACTGTGAAGTGAGAAAGAAAAGCAAACCCAGAGACAACAGCTTGTACAATTCTACTTCTGTGACATAATCAGAAAAGATAGGAAGAAGAGTAGCTTAGTGGTTGCCTGGAGCTGGGGTTAGGATCTTAGGGGAGGTGCATGTTTGTATGTGCATATGAAAGTGGTCTCAAACTGATTTATGATGCTAGTTGCACCGCTTGGGTAAATTTACTAAACATCATCAAAATGTATAATTGTAGAGGATGAATTTCATGATATGTAAACTATATCTCCATAAAGTCATTTATAAAAGCAATTCAGTGAGGCAATAAGAAACGTTGGTAGTTGTGGATTGTTTAAAAGCCAAGGATTTTCCTGGAGTGCCTGCGTAGGTTGTGGGTTGAACATCTGGACCCTTGGTTTCTGCTCAGGTCATGATCTCCTGGTTATAAGATGGATCCCTGCATCTGGCTCTGTGCTCTCAGCAGGGAGTCTGCTTGTGATTCCCTCCCTCTGCCCCTACCCCCTCTGTCTCTCAAATAAATGGTTGTTTTCAAAGCCATGGATTTTCCTGTTGGAGTATGAAGCTGAACAATTACCTTACTTCCTCTACCCTCCACCACGGGTCGACTGCAGAGAAACCTTATTCCTTCTGCCGTGTGTGAAATGGATGGGGAGACTCATGAGAGGGCTCCCAGGTGTTCTGCCAGTCTAGTAGGTAGGGACTCCAAGATTACCTGGAAAAACAAAAATATCACCGTACCTGCACATGACATTGACAGAGCAGCCGCTATGACTTAGATGAAGACTAAGTGAGACGAATTATGTACAGGTAGAGTACCTGGCAGGTGGGAGATGTTCAACAAACATTAGCCCTCTTCTCTTCTGCATCAGGAAGAGCCTATTGTCTTTCTCTTCTTTATGATCTCCTGTCCCACTCTTTGCCACCAAAACTGGGCATGTGTCACATGGTACTTCTTTTTCCTCCAAAGACCTCAGCCCCTTCAGCCCTTTGTTGATACTGAAGACTTTCCCGATTGGCTTTCCGATATTCTCTCCCCTGCCCTCTCTCATTGTTGGCATTTGGGATTTTAAACTCTCAGGAAAACTGAACCCATTGCTTTCTGTCTTGTTTTCTGAACTGGGAAAGCCATGCCATCCAAGCAGTGATGGTAATTTGGCCACATCCCCAGTTGATTGCTATCAGAATTGATACCTTTCACTGTGTCACACCACCTCAGCCATCATTAGCTGCACAAAGACTCTACGGAATTATTGTTAGGGACCCAATTTCCAACTATGCACTGTCTCAAGCCAGTGCCAACAAAGGGACTTCAGCCCAATGCTGAGACATCTCAGTGGCATGGCCTGATGGAGGTATTTTGAAATCCCAGTGTGCCATTGAGCATCCGTGCAACTATGGGCAAGTTGTTTAACTCATAGGGTTTTTATTGGTCTGTTAAATGGGAATTCTTATTACACAAGATAGATAGGAAAACTCAACAAGATTATGTATACATAGAGGCCACAAGTCCAGGTACAGGGTAGAGGCTCAATGAATTCTCATTCTCTCTGCCAAGCCCCAGAAGATTAAGACACTATAGGACTGTCATGATTGTCAAAGTTCATGGGTATCTTTGCCTCTGAAATCAGAAACGTTGTGAATCTGGCAGTCCTGGGGTCATCAATCACAACATCAGTTTTGAGTAGGTTGGAATGGAAAGTACCAATGTTGGAAGAGAATCTGGGCTCTTCCAATGGGGCTTTTTGTAGGAATGAATCACTCGCTGGTGTGACCTTAGTGACTTGAGAAAATTCTTAGCTTTCTCACCAAGGCAAAAGTAAATTATTTGGCCACTTTCTCTAACACATGCCATTAGCTTGCTTACTTCTCATTTGAAGCCTATTGAAATCAAAACATAAAACACGTGGTTTTGCCCATTAATTATTAGCACATTCCAGAGATGTTGGGTCATCTGATGAAAGGGAAGATAGGCCATCATTTGAGATTGCCACCTATATTCATCAATGCTTTTAGTTCAGCATCCAGGCTCTCATTTTCCCCACGTGTATCCATTTTGACGCTGTGGATAAATTTCCCATTGTTACACACAACAAGATTGTTCTGCTTTTTTGTCAGCCTTTATGTTTTAATTACATATATGTGTATATACATTCATAAAACATACTTTATACCACTAATATCCTCTTGGAAAAAAAGTTTCCTTTCCTTTGCTGATCAGTTGAAATGCCTTGAAGAGGTTACCCACTCATATAGTTTCAAATGCCAAGACTTGTAGATGCTTTTATTTTAAATTTTAATTTGTTTTTTTTTTTAAGATTTTATTTATTCATTTGACAGAGAGAAACAGAGCTAGAGAGGGAGCACAAGCAGAGGGACTGAGAGGGGGAGAAGCAGGCCTCCCTCCGAGAAGGGAGCCTGATGTGGGACTCCATCCTGGGTTTCCAGGATCATGACCTGAGCCGAAAGCAGTCACTTAACCAACTGAGCCACCCAGGCGCCCAAATTTTAATTTGTTATTCCAGCCTCTAGCAGCTGTGCAGGGCAGTGGTTGGTAATTCCCCATGGTAGAGATAATGTGGGCAGACAGAAGGATGCCAAATCACTGCTGGCTGACCCTGAAAGGAGGAGGGAGGAGAGAGTCCCCAATCATGTCAAGTGGCCTGAATTCCATGACATGCTGACTCTTTGTGGGATCAGCATGCTTGAAAAAGTCATTCATGTTGCCTTGAAGCTGGAGAAGCCACTTAATGATGATAACCATCCCTTTGGAGGAAACCCAGGGGAATCAAACAGGTTTCAGGAAGCTCTCACTAATACCCTAAGGCAAAGGAGTGCCAGCCAAGACAAGCAATTCGGTCAGCTGTCCTCTGTCTCGTGCAAATTCCCAAGCCGTACTCGGAGTCTGGACCAGAGTGCTGGTCTCTTTGGGTCCACTTTGAGTTGGGGCAATGGGATATCTGTCACTGTGAATCAAGTATAATTCCTCAAATCTGATGACAAGGCATGCAAACATCCTCCTGTTCAGAAGGCGTAGATCTGAGTTCTGCTCCAGTATTTACCAGCTGTGTACGATCAGTCTGTGAAGAAGGCAATAATCCCTATCGCACAGGGTTGCTGTGGGGCTCAAATGCGCTAATATCGTTAAAACCCGTAATTCTGTTCCATACACATTTCTTGTTAGAAAATCTTTGTATGTTTTTACATAATTGAGATTGCACTGCATATACAAGTTTGCCCGATATAGCCATGAAAGTTTGAAGTCGTATTTTATCAGAACTTAAGACATTGTTCTATTGTTCTGGTAAGTCAATGTAGTCTTTTTATATAAATGTTTCCCCTTTCTCTTGAATTTTTCAGCATGTTATTACTGATTTTTGTGACCATAATGTATTGTCATATCTATGAATTTGATTTAGCAGTTTTTCAAGGGTATCTGTGTCTGTGATGAGGAGTTATTTTAATCTGTAATTTTATTCATTTTTTGAATGACCTTGTCCAGTTTAAATATCAACATTTCTCTGGCTGCGCATAACATGTTGAGAGGTATATTCTCTTTCTCCACCTTTTAAAAGAGCTTGCATAAGTTTGGTGTGATTTCCTCCGTAAATGTTTGGTAGAATTCACCAATTCACCTTCACTTCAAATATTCTTCATGGGAAGGTTTTTTACAAATTCAGTCTCCTTAGTAATATCATCTTATTATCCTTCTAATGATTCTAGGATCTGTGGAGCTCATAATCTCTTTTAATCCTGATTTTTAGATTTGCATAATTTTCTACTTTTCTTGATCAGTTTACCTAGGGCTTTATCGAGTTTGTTGCTATTTTTAAAGAAGCAGGTTTTGGGTTTATTTCTCACTTTTTTTTATTTTATTCACTTCATTGATTTCTGTTCTTTGTTATTTCCTTTGCTTACTTTGCTCTTTTTTTTCTGGAAAGTGCATTATTAGGTCATTAATTCCATATTTTTCCTGCTCCAATCTCACCCTCTTCTTTTTCGGGGATCAGATCATTTGCTAGTGTCTCACAGGAACTTGAGGCTCTGTTGATTTTTCTTAAATCTTTTTTCCCTTTTTTTCTTTAGAGTTGATAAATTCCAGTTATCTGTCTTTAAATTCACTGACTTTTTCTTTTGCCTATGTGGGAATTTTTAAATTCCAGGCATTGTATTTTAATTGTTATGCTTTTAATTTCTAGCTTTTTCATTTGGTTCCTTCTTAAAGTTCCATATAATTGTTGAGATTTTCTATCTATTCATTCATTAAGACCATATTTTCCTTTAAGTCTTTCCTTTAATGATTTGCACATATTTGTAATAGCTGCTTGAAAATCCTTGACTGCTTAGCTCCACATTTGTACCAGTTTAGGACTGTTTTATAGTGACAACTTGATTTTTCTTAACTGTGGATCATTTTTTCTCATTCTTTGTATAGCTAGTTTTTTTTTTTTAATTGAATACTGGATATGATAGAATTTGGGAGAGTTTGGCTTCTGCTTTTCTGAAGAGTATTGATTCTTCAACTACTGGATGATCGCCATGAACTTGTGAAGGTTTGATTTTTACATTTTGCTAATGCAAATCTATGAAAAAGTGTTCATCAGACCTCTCTAACCCTGCTAACTTCAACCTCTATACCCTGTTGTCTCCCCTGCAGGTCTAACTGGGGGTGGTTTTTATTCATTAAGACAAGCCAAGAGTAGGTTTTACGCTGGGGTGTTTCTTTAATCCTACATTGATGACATTCTTTTGAGTCAGCTGAATGTCAGGTGCGTTAAGGATGTGTTAAGAAGATCCCTCCACTCTAGAGCCAGGACATATCAACGTCTCTGTTACTCTTTTTCCTCCAGCTGACCTACAATGTCTAATTCCACCTTCAACCTATAGCAGCTTCTGTCCGGTTACCTTTGGGAGGTCTCACTTGGAGAACTGACAACCTAGCTCTCATCTGTGGACTTGCAAGGAGCCCCCTGCATGGACTTCTAGGGTTCCCTCTCCACACAGCTTCCCTTTCTTTGATACCTTCACCAAACGCTAATGACTACATTATGTCATCGATTCGTTCATTAAACAGATTTCCAGAGGCTTCATTTTAGATGTCCAGAACTCTGACTAATGCCTCTTCAGCTTAGCAGAACTTTTGTTCTCTCCTCAGCATTTAGTTCTTTGTATCAGACTGGGAAAGTTTTCCATAGACAGAGAGCTCACCTAGGAGTGTCCCTTCTCTCAGGTATGATAGTCTTGTGCCGTCTGTTTCCCACTCTCTGAAAATCTGTTAACGCACATATTTTGTCTAGTTTTGTAATTGTTTACAGTGAAAGACTGGCCCAAGGCCAGTTATTCTATCATAGCTAACAGCAGAAGAATTTGGCATTTTGTTGTAATACCCTGAATTGAGAAAACTTCATCAGGATATATTTAGATGCGATATTTGTCTTCCTTATCACTGCATTTAAACAGTGCCTGACCCATAGGTGGTCAATAAAAACAAAATATCCTGGGTGATTACCTGTTCAGTCTTCTCTACAGCTCAAGAACTTTTTCCCGTATTAGTCACTTGATAATTTCCTCTTTTCATTCTTTTTTTTTTTTAAGATTTTATTTATTTATTTGACAGAGAGCGAGATCACAAGGCAGAGAGGCAGGCAGAGAGAAAGGAGGAAGCAGGCTCCCTGCTGAGCAGAGAGCCCGATGCGGGCCTCGATCCCAGGACCCTGAGATCATGACCTGATCCAAAGGCAGAGGCTTAACCCACTGAGCCACCCAGGCGCCTTCCTCTTTTCATTCTTTCTGGAACATTTACTAAATAGATTTGGAATTCCTGGGTAGATCTTAATATCTCCCTGCTCCGTGTTCGACCTTTTCACCAGTTTTGATGAAATCTTTCACCTTAGTGTCCCAGTCTGATTTTATCTTTATTGGTATCCACTCTTCTGTACAGACCAGCCACCTTCTAAGTTTTGTTCTTAGTTTGGCAATTACGGTTTTAAAATTTTGTTTTTGAGAGCTCTTGTTGTTTCTTTTCCTTTGTATCCTGTTCTTTCTTATTGATGTGATGAATGGATAAGTTTCCTCCAGTTTATTGTGTTAACTGTTCCCTCAGACATTGATTTGCTGCTTATTGTATTTTGGAAATCTTTCTCACACTGTTCGTTTCCTTCAAATGTCTGGTAGTTGTTGGCTGCTTTTCATAATTATCGGTGTAATTTAAATTGAATGATGTTGGCATCTAAGGGATAATTTTTTAGTTCAGTAAAATCTCATGTTTTGTTGGTGATGAATGAAGATTTGGATCATGAGGGCCTTCGTGAGGATCATGAGGGCTGGGGCACCTGGGTGGCTCAGTCAGTTAGGCAGCTGCCTCTGGCTCAGGTCGTGATCCCACTGTCCTGGGATTGAGCCCCGCAAAATACCCCAGGAGGAGATGGAAGGCTGGGGTTTCCTTTAGGGTATGCACGTGAAGGATTTTTCATTTTGAGTAAGTGATCATCCCGTCTTTACTGAAAACTTTAAGTTGTATGAAGCACAGCCCCACTTCACTGCCCATAGATCACACTCTGGAAGTCTTTGTCAGAATTTCTGGATAAAAGATTTGTACCGTAACATTATCCTAGGGATAAAGGTCAGTAAAGCCACTCTGATATCCAGGACCTGGCTTATTGCCTCTAACTCTTAATTCGTCACTCTGATGACAACCCACAACCATTGTTCTTTATCCCTTCTACCTATTATCTGTCCTTTACCGGATCTTTCTCTTCAGTCCTGTGTTGGTAGGATTCTTTACTCTTCCAGTTCTGCTGTGGATTTTAAGAACATGCAGATGCTTTCCTTCTGCTGTTAAACCAGAAGCCTCCACTTACATCCCATTTTTTAGTACCCATGTAAAATCAAAGTCAAGACCCCAGATCGAAGAGGCAAACAGATACAAGTGAGCCACTTGTCTGGGTAAGACATAACAGCCAGGGTTTGTTTATTTCACAGCAATTAGAAAACAATTAAACCAATATTAGAGAAAAGAGTACCAAGAAGGAACATGTCATTTGCAAAGGCCAGCTGAGAGCTTTAATGTGTGTTTATTTATCACTAGGGGACAACTGTTGATAAAATAGATCTTCATCCAAAGTACCCTGAACAGTAGACATTGATGGATAGAATAGATTTTTAAGAAGAAGGTAATGGAATTAGCATAGAGGACACATAAACATCTTGACCTTGTGTATAAAGCCATAAAGATGATACTTCTTAGAGGCCTTATAAATATAATCCCATTTAAAAAAAAAAAGGTGAAGCTGGGGCACCTGGGTGGCTCAGTCAGTTAGGCAGCTGCCTTTGGCTCAGGTCGTGATCCCACTGTCCTGGGATTGAGCCCCGCATCAGGTTCCCTGTTCAGTGATGAGCCTGCTTCTTTCTCTCCCTCTGCCTACTCCCCCAACCCTGGCTTGTACTCTCTCTCTGTGTCAAATAAATAAAGAAAATCTTAAAAAAAAAAAAAAAAAAAGGAGAAGCTGTAGTTTTTGGTTTTGCTTTTAGCAAGAGCTGAGCCGAGTGAAATACAGTCACTATGCAACTGCAGTGTGCGCATGGGTTTCTATATATCATTGTAACCTTTTTTTCACTCATTACTTTATGGATTCTCGTTAACAAATACCAATAAAGTATCCACCACAGCCCCCAAATAGTACTCCTGTAATTAAGAAACTCACATTCCAGCAGAAGAGGGAAAAAGGAAGCATATCATTTACCATACTGTAAAGTGGTCCTACAAAAGATTAATAATACGCTCTTTGTGATCCCATGAGAATCTTATTAAATTTGAGGGGTTGAGAAGCCTTCCCAAAGGAAGAATACTAAGCTAAAACCAGGACTGATAGGAGTTAATCAGGTAAAGAGCAATAGAAATGATATTTTATTTTATACTATAGATTTATTCATTTATTTATTTTTGTTGTTACTTAAATTTTTTTCCAGTGTTCCAAGATTCATTCCCCATTCCCCACACCCAGTGCTCCATGCTTTAGGTGTCCCCAGTTCCCACCACCAGGCTCTCCCATCCCTCCACCCCCCTCCCTCCAAGTCCCTCAGTTTGTTTCTGTGTCCAAAGTCTCTGTTGTTTCGTTTCTCTCCCCGGATTACCCTACTTCCCATTTACTTTCCTCCTCCCACTGTCCTCCAGGTTACCCCTCATGCAAGAGAGCACAAGTGGGGGTGGGGAGCAGAGGGAGAGGGAGAGAGAATCCGAAGTAGACTCCATCCTGAGCACAGAACTCGGGGCTCATGGGGCTCGATCCCAATACCCTGAGATCATGACCTGAGCCTAAGCCAACAGTCAGACACTTAGCCAACGCAGCCACCCAGACGTGCCTAGAAATGGTGTCTTAAATAGAATAGATATTTGAACATCCAGAGCCATTAGTGAGATTGATATGTTCCAAAAGAATCATAGGATCCACATGTGAAGGGGAAGGAGCAAGAAATCATGCTAGGAAGGTAAGTGTGAGTCACAGCCTGCAGCCTCATTGAGCCAGGATGAGTTTTGGGCAGAGGATGAGCACAGTCAGGTTTGGGTGCAGAGGGCTGAAGAGATTAGAGATAGCAGAACGGAGGTCCTGGGGACCCCCCGGGGAACAGGTGGAAATCCAGCTGGGCAACGGTGGTCACTATCACAAAGGTGTTGCTGGCGAGAGTGAAGATGAACGGGGCAGTTGTAGAACTGCTTGGTGTTACAATGAGACAGATGTGCTGAGTGTTTGCACCTGCGGGCAGGGGAGAAGGATGTGTCAGTGTGGACCCTCTCTCACTAATGGATGAATTCAGGTCCTTCCATGCAAATAAGGAACATGGATGGGCACAACATTGGAGGGAGAGCTTTGGGAGGAAATAACGTGTTCGGGTTTGGGTATCTGACTGCAAGCCACCAGTAGTAGAACCAACACAGTAAGTAGCAAGATAGGTTAATTTGCAGCTCAGATGGGAGACCTGGGCTGAAGATTATATCCAAGAGGCTTGAGCAGCAATGATACTTGAAAATATGGGATTTGGTAAAAATGAACCATGAAAAGAGCACAAAGTATAAAATATCGGAGAGATAAGAGGAAGACTAGATCAGGTTGTCAACTCAGGCTCCCATACAAAATACCCCAGACTGGGTGGTGGAAACAACAGAAGGGTGTTTTCTCGCAGTTCTGGAGGCTAGAAGTCCAAGGTCCAGATGCCAGCGTGACTGGGTTGTGACCAGAGCCCTCCTGCTGCTTGCTGCCTTATGGACGGGCCACCTTCCTGCTGTGGCCCCACATGGTGGAAAGAGAGGTGTTGCTTTGCTGACTGATTGATTGGTTTCTGGCAGCACCGAGTTCTGGGATGACTCCTCAAGCCCCAGACTCCTGAATCTCTCTGTGTGACCCACGGTAACCTCTATCCAACTTTCTTTCCAGATGCACGATTCCAAAATTCCCTCTTTGGCTTAAGATCATTTGAGTTGTGTCTGTGCTTCCCCCCCCCCACCCCAGTTAACATTTTTTCTTTCATTTAATTTTTTTTATTATGTTATGTTAGTCAGCGTACCGTACATCATTAGTTTTTGATGTAGTGTTCCATGATTCACTTTTGCATATAACACCCAGAGCTCCATGCAGCCTGCGCCTTCCTTCATATCCATCGCCAGGCTCAAATGGATGAAAGACCTTAATGTGAGATAGGAATCCATCAAAATCCTAGAGGAGAACATAGGCAGTAACCACTTCGTCATCGTGCCTACGCCTTATAATTGCTGAAGAATCCTCGTTAATACTGATTATCACTGGTGTGGGCCTGGAAGCAACAGCTCTATGATTTGAGGAATAAAGGGCAAGACGCTAGAGAACAACGATGACCATGTGGTTGTATTACAAGAGAGAGTCATTCATTCCTTCAACAGAAATTTACTGTTCTGTGCATGGAATGAACGCTGAACATGGGTGGAATGGTGTGTGTATAGCTGAATGTGAATAAATCCCTCTGATTAAAAAAACTCAGTTTAAAACCCAACTTCAGAGCCTATTTATGGTGTGACCTAATCTTGGCTTCTTGGCGTAGCAATACTATTACATTTATCTTCAGTGCTGCAAAGGCAAACATTTTCATTTCCAGAAGACAGCCACAGCAAAACCTCTCCCTTAAATGCAGCATTGGTTTTGGGGATGAAGATGGAAACAGAAACACACTTTCCTGGATCGCATCTTCTCTTGATTACTCCTCTCCAGGGTGGCATCCACTGTGCTTGTCACCCACATGAGCACCCAGAGAATGAGATGGCCAGCATCGTGAGCACCCAGGAGGACAGGGGCTAATAGAAGAAACAGGCCTTCTGCACCAGGGAACGTGGTATCTTGGGATCTTGCGTTGCTGCCAATTAATTAGTGATGAGTTTGTCATGTTGCTTGTTGCCCAGGATGATTAATCTGAGCCTGAATCCAATGAAACCATTAAGGAAAGTTCACAGCAAGATAAGCTGTGAGTGACAATGTTACCCTTTAGAAGAAGGGGAGCTGACAGAATGAAATGCAGCCCCCTGCCTCCCCCTCGCTGGTTTCCAGCCTGTCACAGTAAAATCCCCAAGCTCCTGCTGTGACACAAGAGCTGAGAAGGCATGCTTCAGAGTCGTCAGAGGCTCTCAGAACTTAACAGGGCCTGGGGGTTCACTTCTCTAACCTGCTCGGTCCACAGATGAGGAGGTCGAGGCCCAGAGAGGCCACTGTACTTGGGTATAGACACACAGCAAGCATCTGACTCAGCGGGGGTTACAGCTCTGGCTTTTCACTCCCCGTGTTGTCCCTTCCTCCTGTGTCACAGGGTTGTGCTCTCACAGAGGAGAGGGGCAAGTGTTGAGCCCGCTCTTTAAGGATGTGAGACCAGAGGCCTGGAGACCTGCCTTCTAGCACACACCCTGAGGGCATCGCCTTGCCCCTGGAACTGAAGATGCGAAGGGACACGCTAGCTGCTGGGAGGCCTTGGTGGGTTCCCCCATGGCTTCCACAGGCCAGATCAGCTTCCTCCCATGGTGGTCTCAGAGAAGCTGCAAGATCTCTTGAAACCCAGACTTTACAACTGGTGGAACCAAGTATCTGGACCAGCCAAACTGACTCCACAGTGACAAAGTTACATTGCCAAGGGTCATATAGGATAGAACTTAGTTTTTTAGTAATCTTTACAAATTGCATCTTTCACTTCTGATGGCCTAGAAATGTAAAGTCCAAACAAGACCAGCAAAATAAGTCCACTGATTCCATGACCCAACTATACCTGGCATGCCTTCTCCGGATGGTGTTGCTTATGAGCTGTTCTCAGTTATCTCATTATCTCGTGCTGGTGGCTGGCGGCGTACACGCCTGGGCCGAGAGAAATATCAGCGTATGTATGTAGATCATATGATTTTTTTTATAGGCATGCATGCCAGTTTATGTTTAAGTGCATGTTTGTTTTTAATGTTCAAATGCATGTTTTCATTTATATTTGACTTTTTTATTTTTCTGGAAAGATGTCATAAGACTCAAAAGAATTATATCAAAAGAGAAAGCCCAAATTCAAAATAGATGCCAGGTAAATAAACACAGAAGGACAGGAAAATAGAGCCAGAAGTGATTTAAAAATGCATAGCATCGTGTCCTTGACTGCTTTAGGAAGGCAAACAACAGACCTGACCCTGCACTTCCTAGGAGCATGACAGCTCCTGCAGAGGACGGGGACGTAGCAGATTCTCATTTCTTGGTCGAGACTGCATTACCCCCCTCCCCACAAAAGCCTGAGATTTTATGACTTGTTCATAGAAATTCCTCCTCTCTTTCTTTTGTAGTTTGGTTAGGATCCCTTGTGATCCATTTCACTTTTGATTTTAATGTGATAGTTTGTGGGAAGGGCACCTGGATGGCTCAGTCAGTTGAATGTCTACCTTCAGCTCGGGTCATGATCCCAGCGTCCTGGGATCGAGCCCGCATTGGGCTCCCTGGTTAGCAGGGAGCCTTCTCCCTCTCCCGCTCCCTCTCCCTCTGCCACTCCCCCTGCTTGTGCTCTCTTGATCTCTCATCAAATAATTTTTAAGGTAATATTTTAATAATTAATTAATTAAAAATGTGATCTTAAGGAAAAGGAGAGGCTACGTGTGGAGCCCCGTGGCTTCTGTGTTGCGTCTGTGTGCCGAACGGTGGCGGTGGCGGTGACCGGCAAGAGCCCGGTCGGTCGCAGCCCAGAACCTGCGTGTCTGTTATTTGGGCCACTCCCAACACACTCTTTCTCATCAAGCAGCGAGATCCCTCCTACGGACAGAGGAATCAGGCATCTCCACTGGGCTCATCAAGAAGGGGCTGGGTCTTCCTCTTCGTTCCTACTTTTGTAGCCCACCTCTTGGAATGACCCTGTGTTTGTATTTCCCTGATGTTTTTATTTAGACTCTGTTGCCACCTCCGTGCCCATCCAAAATCTGGCTGCTGATTTTAGAGGTTCTTCGCCCCCTTCCATCTTTTGAAATACCTCTCAAATACTCAGTTTACCCCGATCTCTTGATCCCTCCTTGGTGGTCTCCATCGTAGACTTGGGTACAAGTCCCAGAGGTCCAATCCCCATTCTAGAACCTAGAATCCGCTCCCTATCAGATCACACCAGTCACTTGGGAGAGGGAACCATACAGAAAGAAATCTCAACTTCAGGACAAGAGCAGGGAGGGAGGAAGGGTGGGGTGCTAGGCTGTCTTATACACTGGGCCCCGAGGGGCTGAAGAGAAAGTGACCTCTCAAAGCAGTTTTTTTTTTTTTTTTTTAATGTTGTAAAGAGCAAAAGTTCTAGGGTATCCAGTTCAATGAGGACAGTCAGCCTCCCTGTTCCCTGCAGTCATTCTTGGAAAGAAAGAAACTGCACTTGCTTGCTTGAGCAGAAAAGCCAGTATCGATCTCTGTTCTAGAAAGAAGGAATGCTGCCCCTCATCTAACAAGGATCTTTTTCAAAAGAACAAGACAAAGCCAAGAAGACGCGGGGTTTCTCCCCCTCCAAATGGCTGTTAATCTTCTCGTATCTTGGCTACAGTACTAGCTGGGAAAGTCAGAGAGGCAAACGGATTTCAAATAGCCTCCACTTCTGCAATTTCGCAGTGGGTACCCAGCCCTGGCAGAACCATTCAGAGTCAGCCCTATCACGCAATGGTCTTGTGGTTGTTTTGAAATAATTTGTTTGTCTGATACACAGGCAGGCAGACACACACGCACCCCACTGGTGGATTCTTTTGTCCTTCTCCCTGCCAACTGACGATGAGATCTTACTTAGATTCTTCCTTGATTCTCAGAACAAGTCAGAACCAAATATTTTATAGTCTTCCTACTATTTGGCAATAATTGTTCTCCCAAGAGTCTTCTCTTTTCTATTTAAAATCTTACTCTGGGAATGGACTTTTTCTTGTTTGTCATTGTAAATGGACACACACATACACACACACACACACAGTTCCATTAGAACAAATTAGAAGAACATGTTGTCTTCCAACTGTTTTGCACTCCCTATCCCTCACCGCCCAGCCCCTCACCCCCGCTCTGTGGCCAATAAACCACCAGGCTCTGTTTAGTCCACCACCTGCAAAGTTCCCCAAAAGTAGCCTGCAGGGGTGAAGGGTCATGCCTCAGCACATTCCTGGCTTTGAATTCACCATTTGCAGGCTGGGTCACTTCGGCCTCAACATCATTGTCTGTGACGTGGAAGGAGTAACAATACCTAATCCATAAGTTTGTTGATTAAAAACATGTAATGAAGTAGGGTAATTCAGGGAGAGAAATGAAACATGAGAGACTTTGGACATGAAACAAACTGAGGGACTTGGAGGGAGGGGGTGGGAGGATGGGAGAGCCTGGCGGTGGGTGCTGAGGGCACCTATTGCGTGGAGCACTGGGTGTGGGGAATGGGGAATGAATCTTGGAACACTGGAAAAATAAAATAAATTTAAAGTAAAAAAAAAACCCACGACATGTAATGCTCTGAGAACAGTGGCCAACGCCTGACAAGCACGTGATGTTGTTATTGACATGGTGCCTATGATTGAATCTGTTCACTTATTTCCATCCTCACTCCTAAAATCTTCAGTTCGGCCGACACTGTCTTCCACCTGGACGCCACCAATAGCTTCTTTTACTTGGGGTTGATTTTTAGTTTCAGACTGTTGTGGTCAGGAAAGATGCATGCAGTGATTTCAGTCTTCTTAAATTTATTAAGGCAGCTTTTTAGACAGTCCCCATTAGCCCCTTCTTCCATTTGTAGCTTAAACAAATGAACAAAAACTTGGTGATGTTGTGTGTATTTATAGGGACGTGGAAATGACAAGAACCATGGGAAGATACTCCCTGGGAACAGGGAAAATGTCATGAAGAGTGCTGCCTTGTGTCCCATGGTTCTGTCCAAGGCTCTGTGAGGGATTGGGTTGCCCACCCCTGTATGTCTGACTCTTCATGTGAGGTCGAGAGCAGTCTCGTTCTCTGGTCATACCTAACACACATGGCATCATGTCCCGGAAAAACGTGTCATGTCCCACTGGGTCGCGGGGTGATGCTAAAGGATTCCATGGGGCAGCTTATCAGCTAGTTTTTGTTTGCTGAGTAACAAGCCACCCCCATGCTCGGTGGCTTAAAACAAGAGCCATTTATCATTATATGTCATGTGAATGTAAGTTCCCCTAAGATTGCTCTGGTCCGGGCTGGTCTCAGCACATCTCTGCAGGTCAGCTGGGACCCTACTCTCTGTTGGATTTGGATAGGTCACTTTAACTGGGATGGCTCGTTTCATTGTTCTTCCTGGAACCAGCATCTAGCCTGAACTTCTCCTTCTTCGACAGTAATGAAAATATAAGAGGAAACTTATCAGACTTAGGGCTCAGAACCGACACATCATCCCTTCTGCTCCCTATAGTTGCCTAAAGTAAGTCACATGGCCAAATCAGGAGTGGGATATAATGTCCCATCTATTATGCCCATGGACTTCGAGGTTCCCAAAAGTCTGCAGCTGTGGGATCTTCCAGCAGCTGCCCAAGGCAGTATTACCCTTTGGGTTTACAACAGCCCCACACTGGTGAATACTGGATCTTCATTTGAGACTGGGGCTCTCAAGCTCAAACACTTATAGAGGTCAGGCAGCCAAAACATGAGTGAACTGAGTGGAGTGGGAGACGTAATAACATGAAGAGGTCATGCCCTATCTTGAGCGAGGGAGCTAGTGTTGGCAATGCCTGTGTTAGTAGCGACACAGCATACTAACTATTCTAACACATATATGGTGGGCACTGGTCTAAAAGCATGGTTTGTATGCATGTGATCCTCACAACAAGCATTGAGACAGTTATTATTAATGTTATTCCATTTTACAGATGAGAAAACCGAGGCACAGAGGGGTTTCCTAACTTACCCCTAGTCACAGAGCTGGGATTCTAAACCAAGAAATCTGACTCCAGAGTTTGTGTTCTTAAAACACTGCATTCTGCAACCAATACTTTTTATTTTGGTGCTGGTGGTGGTGGGGGGGAGCCAGAAATGTGGAGTCTCACATGGAATCATTCAAGTTTTACATCTTGGCAGGTGATTTACATACACAAAAATCATTGTGCAGGCCAAGAGAAGTATCTTTATGGGCTGAATTTCACTGTGGGCCTCTAGCTTAAGACCATTATCTAGCCTAAAGGATTGTTCTGACCAGGTGAATATTATCAGCTTGTATTTAGGGCAGCTGCCCAGCCGGGGAAGGCCTCCTACCCTTCCAGAAAAGTACTGAACTCAATCAAAGCTTCCAAAATCAATTCTTGAGATCCCAGGGGTGTCTTCAGAGGGCTCTGGCTCAGGTTCCTGCCCTGGCCCTGGCCCAGGGTGTCAGGTAGGCTCTGTCTGACATTGGCCAGTCCTTCTGAGGGCATCAGAAATTAGAACTGGTGCTTCTGGCAGAAACTGGCCTAGGTTTGCATATCAGGCGTGGACCAGCTGTGAGCCTTTCACCTTGGATGATTCACCCTCCTGCAGCACATGAATGAGCTTAACATTATTGCCAAGACGTGGCCTCGGAGGGAGGTTATAAGAGGGCTACCCTGGGAAGGCAGGAGGTGAAAACCAGAGATGGAGAACATCTCGCCCCGTGCATGGAGAGGAACAGCGCCTGCAGTGTGCCCAACAGAAAGTCCGAAAATACAGAGGAGGGAACGTTGATACAAAGAAGATGTTTTCCTCCTTTTCCTGGAGCTTTTCCTTGAATTTGCGCAAACCACAAGGCAAGTTTCTGTGGGATCAGTCCGCCGCTCTTGCGCCTGTACGAGACTCAGTGTGGGCCTGTTAGAGGAGGGGAAACATTTCCCTGCTTTCCCTGCAAATCTAGAAAGTATCCCTCAATCCCCAATCCCTCCAGAGGGTCATACCCGTCACTCCTGCAAAATCCACCTCGTTTTTGCTTTCAAAGGCGAGAACAGCCGAATCGCTTGTTTTCCTTGATGCAGCATTTTCCTCCATTAACAATCCCACCTCTTTTTCTGTCGGTTTGAAAGAAAAGACTTAAGAATTTTTTCCCCCCCTGCGAAATTCCCCACCCTCCATCTTTGTTGGCAGGAGCAGACACTGGGCTTTCCGAAGGTGGGAAAATAAGTGGTTACATCCTCAAGTTACGTTTGTTAGCACTTTATGTAACGAATCCCGGCAATATTTACCCATTTGTATTATCTAGAGGGTTGTTATTTGCTGTGCCTGCTGTTTCCCGAACAGTGCACAGAAAAATTAAAAGAAAAGAAAAGAAAAAAACAGATCCCGCCTCCTCCTGTCCAGGAATGCTGGGGATGTGGTTGATGACATTCTGGAGGGGACACGTTCTATTAGGGGCACTGACAACTGCTTCATGGTGATGAAGCCATGATGGGATTGTGAAAAGCCCCTTATTATATCCTTATTGTAAATGCAATGCATTTTCATTGTAAACACATCTTCAAAAAGGAGTAGTGGTAATGATCACCTGTGTGCTTTTTTTTTCCCCATCAGTGGTAAGTGCAACAGTATGAAATGCAGTTTCCCCCACACCCATTCACACCGAACTGCAAGTAAATGTTAATGTCCGGATTTATTTTGCAATCCACTGGCAGCATCACAATATAAAAGACTTGAAATGCCTACATGGTGTTCTACCACACTGATGTGGTAGATTCATCTGCTCCCTTATGGACAGATATTCAGGTGACTTTTAAATTCTCGTGTCGATACCTGGGTACATGTTCTTGCTCACCATCCGTCATGTCTGTCAGTACCTTGGGCTGTTTCTGTGAGTCTACTTGTTGAGTCAAGGGGAATGGATATTTCTCAGGCTCTTGATAAATTTTGTAGGAAATTGGTACAAATGTACATGGTGTGCTCTCTGGAGACCAGGTCAGCATCAGACCGTCATTGGGACTTCCCTGTGTCCTAGAGAAAAGCAGAAACAGGTTGGTAACTGGAGAGTGACGGGGGGGGGGGGGTTGAGATTTGAAGCAGGAGTCAGGGATGGTGTCGCCAGGGTGACAGTTATGGGCTACAAGTCTGTGTCTCCCAAATTCATGTGCTGAAACCCTCCCTGGCAATGTGATGGTGCTAGGAGATGGGACCTTGTGGGGAGTGATTAGGGTTCTATAAACTCATGAGGGGGAGCCCCCCAGAATTAGGATGGGTGTCCTTGCAAGAGTCATGAGAGAGTTTGCTTCCTCTCCCTACTTTCTGCTGTGTGAGGGTGCAAGAAGTCGGCAGTCTGCAAAGTGGAAGTGGACCAGGCCACGCTGGCACCCTGATCTCTGACTTCCGGCCTCCAGAGCCGTGAGAAGTAGACTTGTTATTTACCAGCCGCCTGGTGTGTGGTATTCTGTTACCATAGCCCAACTGGACTAGCATGATGGCAGACAGCTGATCGAGGTGGGAGAGAGCCATATGTGTCTCTAAGGAGGGGGCTGCCATCAGGGATGTGGCAGGTGCACTGTTCCCTAGGCAGGAGAAGGATGGGCTGACTGTTGGCCTTGAGCTTCCTGGTGGTCAGACAAGAAGGGGCGCTTCACGGGAGATGTCCCTCCTCCCCCAACACAGTATTCAGTACTTTCTGAAACACTTTCAGTGGACCTGCTGGTTGCAGGGGAATGCGCTCAGGTGACCAATCCAAAACACCCACACCTGCTACTCTACTAAAAAAAAAGGGGCAACCTCTATCTAATGTAGAGATGCCCTCTTCCTTGTAGAAACTCACTGGGCTTCCTGGCTCAGAAATCCAGAGACTTTGATGGATCTTATATGTTGAGAGAAACTGATGTTGAAGCTCCTTCTGGAAGAAAGTCCCCCTGAAAACTCTAATTTGCTATTACCTTTGTTGATGTTGATAATTATTAACATCAATATATTATATACAATGAAAATAATTGCTCGCAAATACTGAGATTTATCTCCCAGGTGTTGGGCTAAAAACTTTGTGTGGATGACCTCAATTTAATCATTACAACAACCTTAAGAAGTCAGTGATATTATCATCCTCCTTTTTCAGAGGAAGAGGAGATCAGGGTTTAGAGTAGTTAACTTCTCCATTGGTAAGTGGCGGAGCTGGCCTTCGAACCCACTTTTGTCCCAGGAACTCTGCCTTCAGACTTGCCTCAGAGAGGGCTCCGTCTTTATTTGGTGAATATCCAGTATCTGCCATTCTTTATCTGGTGAAATGCTGCACCACAGTCCTTTGGAAGGGTTTATTCTGTTAACTAGGCCCTGGGGAAAGAGGGCTGGAGACTCGACTCGGCTCGAGCTGGTCCCGGCTGCCCTGCTGAGATCTGGCCTAATTAAGACTCTTCCAGGAACAGAAAGAGTTTGGTTTGTCAGGAGGGCACGTGCAGCCGCCCCTCTGCACGCCCCTGGGTTCTGGTCACAGAGAGTGGGAAGGCTCCCTGGGAAGCATGCTTGGGGGCCTGTCCCCAGATCCATTCAGCTGAAATGAGCAGTCTCCTTGGATCCCCTTGAACAGTAAGGACAAAGCGAGGACTGCCCTGGAGGGGACCCGCAGCAGGATGCTCCAAGGGCAGCCCAAAAACTTCCTGCTCCTCCGTATCCAGTGGAAGCCCCCTGAAGGATCGCTCTCCCCTTACCTCACCACGCCCGTTCACAGAGACTAACGCTCACTCACTGCACAGATCATTGCTCTGTGATTGAGAATGTAAAGGGCCCTTTGCCATATTTCCATCAGCATTTACTTTGTACCACTGACCACTTAGATCTTTTAGATTTATGTTCTCATTCCCTCTTTCCAATTCTGTCAAGTGGGAAGACTCCGATCTCCCTTTTATGAAAGGGAACCTGCGGCCCAGAGATGTTGATAATTTTGCTCAGGATCACACAGCTGGGAGGGGGAAGAGCTTGGGTTGAGGCATAGATTGGCTGGCTCTGGAATCCATTCCAGGGAACTGGGGGTAAGCAGACCTAGGTTTAAATCCTGACCATACCCCATCCCCGCTCCTTGCTCATGAGCACATCCTTCACCTCCTCTGTGCCTTGGTGCTAGTTCAATCTACACTGGAGGAGGATCACATGATATGGTGCATGTGAAGCTGAAGGTAGGAGGGTGGTTTCCCAAGAGGAGTGGCCCCCCCTGAGGTCTATGTTTCACCCCCACTTCCATCTCAACGCTCCTATTTCAAAGCAGCCCAACTATCATCCTCCTCCAGAATGCAAAACTTCACCCTGATCGGAGCAAAAGAAAGAATTGAAGGGATAGAGTGAGGGGGAACAGAGCCTGAAGTAGCAGTTTCTTGCCCACCTCTCCCTCCAATAATCCCGCACAGCAAGATGTGCTGACTTCCTAGACCCAGTCCACCCCCGGATTCCATTTCTGAGTGGGATCTCATGATGTAACAAGCTGCAAAGAGCAGCCAGCTCCCCTGGAACGAGGACTTGTTTTTGGAGCTTCCCTGCCATTGTGACCCCGCTCCTCCCCTCTTCCTCTGCCAACCTAGCTCATCCAGGTGGGCTCTCCAGGGGAGAGATCGGGGGTCCGTTGCCTTACGTTTTCCTCTCCTGCTCTGTCATCCGCTCTGCTCCATTGGCAATACTCAGAATCGGATCACTCAGTCTCTCATTTATTAATTGAGGATCGGAGCCCTTTTAGGACAGAACCGGGTGGTTGGGGAGGAGCTGAGCTACAATGAAAGAATTTAATTTAAAGAACAAGTCAATTCAACTGAATCCTGGGAATCATTCTGATGTGCTCCCAGGAGAGTCTGTTTGGAATCGATAAATGTGCCCTTATCATTGTCTCTTGTCTCTACTCCCCACTGCTGGCCTCCAGCCAGGGGGAAATTGTTCAAAGGGACCAGGTGTCAGGGGATGTGTGGCATTGGCCAAATGCACAGGGTGGGACACTTCTCAGCCCTGCCAGGACATCTCTCTCCTTCTCTACCTGCCCTGCTCCCCCAGCCCTCTGCTTACTCCCCTCCTTCCCTCCCTCTCCCACCCCCTTCCCCCTCCTTCCTTTAGTCTTGGCCTCTCCTCTCTTTTACCATCCTACAAAAATGCTATGAAAATAGCCTAATACATAGAGGCAGAGAGCACAGTGGTGGTGGCCAGGGGCTGGGGGAAAGGGCTGCATGATGCTGGTCACTGGATGCACAGCTGCAGTTCTGCAAGCGCTCCAGACCTCACTCCCACTCACTGCTGGATGAAGCTGGGAGACCCAACAGCAGAATTCAGAATTCAGCCATGCTTCTTGGGCGCAAACCTTGGTTCTGACCACCTATTCTCATTTTTCTCCTTATAAAATGAGGATAATCTTGTCCACCTGGCAGACTCACTGCGAAGGCTCAACAGACTGCAGCAGGTGAACTGAGCTGAGGGCCGTGATGGTGGTGATTTTGCTACGGGGGAGGGACCAGAGTCCCAGTGTGAGAGGTGCACACTGATTTTAGGGCCGACTGGGTGGCCATGGAAAGTTTTATTAGACACGGGACAGCATGACCTGGGCCAGTCATTTCCTTCCTCGTCAGCCTTGTAGGACTTGTCTCCCAGTCCCTCTGAGTCAAGATAAGGGGAATCTGGAGAGCCCACAATCTACACGTGTCATCTTTCATTTCTGCCCATGGAGCCGAGGTGAGCAGGCAGGAAATTAAGCTTTTTTTTTTGTTTGTTTAGAAAGCAGAAACATTCATCGCTGTAACACGTGTGTGAACTGGATTGAGCCCCAAGACTATCTGGGAATAAACAGTTCTTACTAGAAGCAAACCCCACAGAGATCAGATGCTGTAACCCTAAGGTAAACAATGAAGGTAAATAATGACACTGACAGCCCCATACTTTAAGAGGAGGGACTGGGGCCCCTCTGGCCTGAGTTCTTTCCATGCAGGCCCTTGGCTGCAATGAGACTAAGCTGCCTCTTCTGCCTCTGTTCACATCACCCTGCATCGAGACCCTACCTGTTCTACTTCCCCATGAGTGACTTGCTTCCCTTACATAGTCTCACCTCCTCCAGGAAGCCTTCTGTCATGGGGCTGTCACCAGTGGAAATGACGTTGACTTTTCCGTCCAAGAGGCCTAATTACTCTAAATGTAAAGCATTTTAAAGCTTTCATGTTTTGGGGGCGCCTGCCTGGCTCAGTTAGAGCATGTGACTCTTGATCTGAGGGGTCCTGAGTTCAAGTCTTATGTTGGGTGTAGATATTACACAAAAAGAAAAAAAAATCTTTAAACATTCATGTTTTCTCCATCTGTAAAAAGAGAATATGAAGCGCTTTTTCAAAAAGTGAAACAGAATGACCATTTGAGCCAATAACCGTCTCTGAGGTGTGCACCCCAAAGAACTGAATACAAAAATCAAACAGGAATCGTACACATACTCCTGGCAGCACTGTTCACAATACCCAGAGGTGGAAACAGCCCAAATGTCCACCAAAGGACGAACAGATAAATGAACTGCAATGTCCACACAATGGAATACTATTCAGCCATAAAAAGGAATCCAGTAAGAATTGTGCCACCATGTAGGTGAACCTCAAAAACCAGTGTTATGAAGACATGAAGTGAAAGAATCCGGTGATGGGAAATATCCAAAATAGGTAACTCCATAGAGATGGGCTGCAGAGGGGTGACAGCTGGGGGCTGAGGGGTTTGGAGGGAACCGGGACTGAGTCAGTGGGTACAGAGTTTCTGTTTAGGGTGATGAAAACATGTTGGAGTTATATAGAGGTGTAGTTCATTGTCAGTGTACTAAATGCCACTGAATTGTTAGATTTAAAATGATTGATTTTATGTGAATTCCATTGATTTTTTTTTAAGTAGGGGGATAGCCATAACTAGCCACCTAATCTGATTGGGTACAAAGGATGAGATCGTGAAGGTAGAACTCCAGATGCATTTTGTGGCTCAGCAGTTGCACCTCAGTACACGAAATTCCCTTTTCTCTTCACAGAGTTAATCTTCTGTGACCTTAAGGATCCGATCCCTGGGATCCTGTGGCACTGCCAGGTCATCCTTCCCTCTATAGGACCGTATTCACTGCTTAGGGAAGTCAACTGAATTTTTTTTAAAGTAGGAAATGTACAAAAAGGTTCCACTCGCCAGCTTAATTTCTGTCTGCAGTAAAACTCCGGGGGAATCTTATTCTCAGTCTACATCCAATCTCTGTGTTTGAGCACTTGCACTCATAGGCAACATTCTCCTCGGACTTTTGAATTTCTGGTTCTGGGAAGATTTGTACAAATGGTGTCTTCTTCCCACCCACCACACAAAGCTGCCTTTTATTATTATTGTCATTACTTATTTTTAAAATATTTTATTCATTTATTTGACAGAGAGGCGGCAAGAGAGGGGAAAAAAAAAGCAGGGGTAGGAGAGGGAGAAGCAGGCTTCCTGCCTGCAAGCGGGGAGCCCGAAGCGGGGCTCAGTCCCAGGACCCTGGGATCATGACCTGAGCCAAAGGCAGATGCTTAACAACTGAGCCACCCAGGTGCCCCGATTATTATTACTTACTAAAGATAGTTTTTTTTTCTTGATGATTGAAGGAAAACACAAATGCGCACACTAAATCAAGTTGGCAAGAGTGTATAATTTGAGGCCAAGTATAAACTGAACAGAAAAATCTTGTTTTTAGATTTCTTGATGTTCATGGACAAAATAATAGTAACAACAATAATAAAGGATTGCTTTTGTTTACTGAGCACTTACATTGTTTTGAGAACTACGCTACATTTTTGTGTGTGTGTGCATTTTAATCCCCACAAAAGCCTTAGGAGGCGAGCTCTACTATTAGCCCCATTTTAGATATGGGGAACCGGAACATTAATGAGGTTAAGCGGCATGCCCAGGGCTGAAATACGGAATAAATGAGCGATGATTAAGTTTAGAGGAAAACTGCCATTCATTTGTTGATTGCCAAGGAGAAGAGGAGTCAGGAGAGGCAGATGGCAGGAGGTGAAGATGGTGTTAGAGAAGGCAGGTGAAGGAGACCCGGGACTCGGCCTGGTCTGAAACACAAGGTCAAGTCTCCTTACTCAAGGTAGGGAGCTCCTAAAGTGTCTCCCAGTGAGCCTACCTCAAGGTATCCAGGCCCTTGTGGAATCACCTGGGGGCTGGCCTGGTAACTTGCTTCTAATATATGACAAAGTGATGGGCTGTCCCTCCTGAGCTTATATTACAAAGATCGGTTCCCTCCTTGCTCACTCTCTCTTTCTCCCTCTACTTCTCTCCCTTGCCTGCTCGGATGGAGTCCAGTTGCTGTGATGGAAGCTGTCCCATAGAGGGGTCCACATGGCAGCGAGGACCTGTGCCCAGCTAACAGCCACGTGACTAAGCCTAGAAGAGGCCTGACTCTCAGTTGAGCCTTGAGGTGAAGAGTGCAAACTCACAAGAGACCTGGAGTCAAGTGACCCAACTATATCACACAGGATTCCTGATCTACAGAAACCTGAAGGTAATACATGCTTTATTGTTTTAAGCCACCAAGGTTTGGGATAACTTATTACACAGAAACAGTCAGTACAGTAATGTTTTCAAAGCACAATTTTGTGGGTCCCTACTAAAGACAGGAGAGATTGAGAGGGCAAGATAGAGTCTGTACCCTCCAGAAACTTATGGGCTCATCAGATGAAAAAAGAATGATTAAAAATGGAGATGTAGAAGTGCGTGCAAGGCACAGAGCTGGTAGAGGGAATCCAGTGTTAATGAAGAGTTCTGGGGCACTGACATATGGGTAGGAGTTCACTAAGTAGATACTAGAAACAGTAATTTTTTTGCACAGAGAAAGAGGCCTGAGTATTAAAAGGTGGGAAGCAAGACCATTTAGGATATAGGAAGTAAGATTATCATGATTTGGTGACCAATTTGTAGGAACTGAGGAATAGACACAGGGTGGAGTCACGGTGATCTGAGGTTTTTTTTGTTTAGCTGAACGAGTGGGTGGTTGTGCCGTCAATTAAGACGGAGACTAAAGGAAAAGGACCATAAAGAGCAGTGAGCCTTTGGAAGAGGCCCCAGATGAGTTCTGGATTGTTGTTCTTTAGCTTTCTTTGATCACTCTTTGATGACATACATACACACTGGTATTAGTTACTTGAAACTGCTCACGGTTTCTCACAAAATTGTAGTCAAGACGTTGGCCATGACTGTAGTCCTCTGAATACTTGGATGGGACGGGAGGATCCACTCCCAAGACGGCCCGTCCACATGGCTGTTGGCCGGAGATCTCACCTTCTCCCCACACGAGCCTCTCCACGGGGATGCTCCACAAGTTCATGCACTCCAGACCAAAGCAAGTCAAGAGCGAGAGAATAATAGGGAAGTTGGAAGGCTTTTTATAGCCTAGTCTTCTAAGTCACACGCTGTCGCTCTGCTTTATTCTAGTCATTAGAAATGAGGAACATCCAGGACTATATGGACCTGTCTTAAGCCTGGACACACACACACCCCACCCCCACCCCTACATGTGTGTCTTGAGTACCTACATCAAGTAGGTACTCATAAATATTTATGAATGAAACAGTTACGCGCCATCCAGAAGTGTTACTCTATCTCATTTAATACACTGTAAACATGGTTCCACGGTGCTGTTAGCTTGAAAAGATAAAACTGTCAGTTATTTTAACCGCAAATACGGGGTTTATCCGGGAACAGAAGAAAATTGCAAGGTGTGCCAAGCAAGCTGCAGCAAAACCCTGGAGAACAAAGGAGAGGACGGCTCTTTGATTCAGGAAAGGGGGTGAGGAGGAGTTCATTGAAATAAACCAGGGGTTCCAAGTATACTGGCTTCTCATTAGCTGAACTGTGACGGTCTCATTGGCTGGGCTGTTGCTGAGGGAGAAGGAAAGCCTTTCTTCCTCCCGCTGGGGTAGGAAAGTAGCAGCTCAAAGGGCACCCTATGCAAGGTGGGGTTTGTGTCTGGGATGGATGAGTGCTGGGGCGTGAGAGCTCCCCCTGCTGGCCTCCCGACCCATTCTGAATGGCGGTTCCCTTAACTCATTTTCACCTCTGAAACAGCCTACACTTGGCAGTCGGACTGACTTGTGTTTGAGTCCCAGCACCATCTGTGCACACTTGAACAAATAATGTAACAACTCCGAAGTTCCGTTTCATTGTCTAAGTGAGAACAATAGCACCTTTATACCAAAGTTGCTGGAAGGATTAAGTAATCTAATATATGCATAGAACTTCATCCACTGCTTGGCACATAGTCCTGGCTTTTAGAAATGCCGTTTATGGGCGCCTGGGTGGCTCAGTGGGTTAAGCCTCTGCGTTTGGCTCAGGTCATGATCTCAGGGTCCCGGACATGCCATTTATCATGAATATCATGCATTTCTGAGTGGCGTGGCCCTTTGTGTGCTTTCCCTGTACTTTCTGCCTTCGTTTTTCCGTGGCGAGAGGTTGAGTCTTCACAGATTCAGACATCTGGGGATGAGCTCTATCACAAGAGCCTCACAGTGCAGAAAGCGGACGTACCTAAAGCACAGCCTAGCTGCCTGCTTTGTATTTGAGGGACAGGAGTCTTAAAAAGTGTGGAGCCTGACGGCAGTCCTTATACAAACTGTAGACATGATTGGTTGTCTGTTCCAAGCATTAACACTTATTCCCATAGATACCTGATTATAGTGACTAACTAGACAAAGTTTTTTCCAAAGCCTGTTTGAATTATAGCTCTAATGTAATAAACCTCCAAGTTTTTTATTCAGTCTGTACTTGATCTTTTTTCCTGCTCTTTCTCTTTACGGGAATCGATAAGTTGTTTAGACACCTTTAATAGAGAGGAAATGAACAGAAAGCAGGTTTTGCCACTTTATAAATGCGACTTTGAAATGTTTTACCTTTAAAAAAGACCATCCTTTTCATCCACCCAATGAGTTGGGGTTTTCAGGATAATTTAGATGGGCTTATCGCCATGATTAGGTGGGGACAATTAATGGTCTTGCCAGCAATTAAAGTTGGATTTCACTGTAAATAAAATGAACTTGCTTTTCAGGAATCTCACTGTTTTTATTCTGGGTGCCATGCATAGGCCAGGGGTAATCTGTTTTCTGTTCCTGCCCACTGCTACATCTAATGCTCGTTTCCTTGGCTCTTTCATGACATTCAAAGTGCATCTGGGAGGCTAAGATTCTTTCAGAAAACAATTATTTTGAGGCACCACATGAATAATAGGATAGTGAAGAAAGGGAATAGGATGTTCTAGGACTTTTTTTTTTTTTTAAGATTTTATTTATTTGACAGAGAGAAACACAGCCAGAGAGGGAACACAAGCAGGGGGAGTGAGAGAGGGAGAAGCAGGCTTCCTGAGGAGCAGGGAGCCCAATGTGGGACTTGAACCCGGGTCTCCGGGATCATGACCTGAACCGAAGGTGGTCGCTTAACCATCTGAGCCACCCAGGCGCCCCAGGATGTTCTAGGACTTTTTAACCCCAGATCAGCAGATTGTATGAACTATTCTATTTGGCAAAGTAGTCTTTGTTCCAGAGGCCCATCCTCTTGGGGGGGGAAAATCTTGGCTTACAAGTGAGGAAGAAGTGGAAGAAAAGTACCATGCCAATTTCACATGTCAGTATTTGTTGCAGTAGAATGGTGGGACAGAAGACTGTACCACTGTAATGACCTCTGGTCTTTCTCCATTCCCTGTAACCATCAGGCTGAAGGTCCCAAGGTGACATTATTTAAGGGGGATCATTCAGGCAGGAGAATCGGTGGGGGTGAGGTCAGCCAGAGAGTGTCTCCCTAAGCATGGGTCTCAGGCAAACATCCTGGCTCAAAGACATTCCAAGTATATCAAAGACATCTCGACATTTCCTCCTGCCCCCCCCCATGGGCTAGCATAAACTCATAGCGTGACCAGCCCCCACCCATCATAGCAGGAAATCAACAGATCTTTGTCAAAGTAGAGGAATCTAGAGATCCCATACTATTTAGCCACATGGAGAGTATGGTAGGAAAACTTCAAAGGTAAATGTTTAAAACTCGTTCCCAGGGAATGCCCATAGGTGTGTGTGTGAGCAGAAAGTAGGAATAGGGCAGGGGACTACTGCATCTCATTACTGAGAAGGAAAAAAAAATGTTTATGAAGAGTCTGGAATAACATGGAAAAATATTTATAATATAAGTGGGAAGGCTGGTAACAAATTGTATACACAGTGCATTCACAAGTATATAAAAACTAAAACCAAAACAAACAAAAAGCTATGCACAGGGAAGGCCTAGAAGGAAACATGCCAAGTTATCTACAGCTCCCTGGGTGGTGGGAAACAGGATCGTTTTATTTTTGTCACGACTTTCTTCATTTCCGTATTTTCCCAATTTTTCTATGGCAAACATGCACAGCTTTTGTAATGCCAAAATAAACGAAATATTATCGGTGCAGCTTGCTATCCTCTCTTCGTGTTGACTGGCTAGCAAAAAGGATCGTTTGGCTGGCAGGCAGAAGCCACAGGGTTCTTCTCCGGCTCTGCTAACGAGCTGCGTCCCTTGGGCAGGAATCCAGCTTCCCTTCTACTGAAGACAAGGCTGGAACTGAATGATCACCAAGCTCCCTTCTTGCTCTGGCATCTTAGGATCAGTGCGTAGGCAGTTCGCCCTGAGATGGGAACAACTCCTTATTCTTTGATCACAGTGGTCCCCCCAGACTCGCTCGGTCCCCTTGATGTTTGCGTCCTTGGCAGATGCTATCTGCTGTTGGAACCGGGGGTCTCATGAAGAGAGAAGGGTCTTAGGGTCAGGGAGCCCTGCCTTTTCAATGGTGCTGTGCCCTGGGCCAAATTACCTCTAGCACAGTGCCTATAATGTGTCAGGTCTGTAGTCGTTTGTAATGAAGAAACCTCGCTGAAACTAGCTCGTTGTCTTTAAAAGGAAGGTAATCACTACTCCTGTGTCCTATGAGGATGAGAGAAATTGCACGTTCAGGGACATAGCACAGGGTGCTCTGAGGATTGTTTGCTGAATGGGAGCTGTCCCAGCGAAGCCAACTGCTGTGATAGGCCTAAAGCCTAGCACAGAGCTATACGCTTCACGTTCATTGTCTCGTGTCATCTGACCACACTCTTGCCATCAGAGAGTGTTTCTAATAGGTCTGGGAGGCAACAGAACTGTGGCTAGGAGCACAGGCTCTGGAGACAGTCTGCTACAGTCTCGCTACGTGACTGGGCAAGTCCGGGAACGTCTGGAAGCGTCCCTTTGGTCACCTGTAATGTGGGGGTGTTAATAGGGCACCCGCCTTACAGATGGCTGCTGGGATTAAATAAATTATTTTATGCTCACTGCATGGAATGCTGCTTGGAACATAATACAGATGAGGTCACCGAAGCTGACAGGCATTGGATGGCTTTCCTTTGGAGGGAGGTCACATGTTGAGGAGTGGAGACAGGACCCCAGGAGGTTTACTGATCAAAACATCCAGATGAACGACATGCACACTTGCAATCAAATCTGTAGGTCGCAGTGAACGAAATCTGGTGAAGAGCGTTGGGATGTGAACAATTACAACGAGGACCCATTGCAAGGCCAAGCTGAAGATGAGTGATGGCATTTGGAAGGAGCTTGTTGCTGGTCGGGCAGAGCCTGGGTATGAGGCAATCACTTGCTCGCTGGTGAGTCCCTGGTGGCCTCTCATAGCCTGAATGGTTTGTTGGTGGGCAGGAAGCAGAGGTGGAGGGGTCAGTAGTTCCGTATTGTAAATTGTGGAACAAAGAAGACACATGATGGCAAGAGTCCTCTGAGATCACAGACAACCTGTCCAGAGGGATTTCTGATGACCAGAGTTTCGTTGTTTCTTCCTGTCTAGTGGATTCTGTCTGTAGGTTTGTCTTGACCTCTCCCCGGGAAGGGAACCAGGAAGATGACCTTTTCTTGATTTTTTACTGGGTTCAAGTATTCGAGTACACCATCAGGTCAGGCTCGAACTCAAGAGGGATCTTCCTTAAGCCCACAATTACTGAGTGCTCAAGACACGCTAGGAACTTGCAGTGTCAACAGAAAGAATAATTCCTAACATTTGAAGCTGGTACAACATTCTAGACATCCTACATCACCAAATCTAAGATGATATCAATAGCTCACACTTGTATTTTATGCCAAGGGGAAAAAACCCCACTCCATCCCATAATTGATGATATACCATCAACTGTGAGCCACATTCCAATGTCAGAGATGATACAGTGTAGGAAATGTGCACCACAGAAGTGATGAAATACACCATTAACTCGTGTGATCCTTCCATCAGCTCCACAAAGCAGATGTTAAGATACACCCCCTTCAAGAAGGGGAAACTTGGCCAGAGACATTAAATAACGTGTTTGAAGTCCTACGCCTAGCAAGACCCAGCCAAGGCTTAAACCTCAGCAGCCTGATGGAGCCCATGGGCTTCCAACAGCCTGAAAGTCACCTGTTCTCCTTGAACTGAAGTCAGGAAGCCTACTGCTTCCTCCTCTACTTCCTCCCCACTGAGTCTCAGGCGTGTCTTCACTCCTCCCAGCCTTCCCTGCTCCAGAGTGACCCCTCCTGACCGCGAGAGGCCAGCAGAACCCAGAAGGTCCAGAGTCCCCCCTCCTGGATCTTTTCCACCCCGTCCAGGAATTCTCTGGTTGCAAACAGCAGAAACTACCAAAAGAGGGGGTTACTGATGAGAAAGGGGCAGCTTGCAGAACAGATAGGGAAGTGGGGCTTTGGGTAACACCCCAAGTCTAGATACCGGGGAAGCTTTGAACATCTGCTGGAAGGGATCTGTATTGACCACTTCTGTTTATTTTTCCTAAATCTGTGTCACAAAATTTAAGAGTTGGTGTCTCAGGACAGAGTCCTTATTGACCTGATGTGGGTTAGGGCAGCGGATACTCATTAGTACACTAGTGTTTTCCCAATACCATGCATAGGAGAGAGTTCCCAAAGAGGAGATCTGGGTCAAGAATGTAGATTCTGGGGTCAAGCTGCTTTCTCTCCCAAGCTGGCTCTGCCTACTAGCTGGGTGACCCTGGACTAGTGACTCACCCTCTCTGTACTTCCGTTCCTTCATCTGCAGAATGGAGATCACAATAGCCTTACCTCCCTGGGTTGTTGGGGGTTGCATGAAATGACTCATTGTACCTTGCATGTATTCGGTGCTTAATAATGGTGGTTGCTGCTTGTTCCCTACATGGCTCACTTCAAAGGCTGTGGCTGGCTGTCCCAGAGTCTTCCTGATCCCTAGAGCTTCAGGAATCATTGTTTTCCCAAAAGCACCTTGTGTCACTAAAATTGGAAATGCCTCACATTTGACCTTCTGGAGCTCTTACTTGGGGAAAAAAATTTTTTTTTTGCTCAAGTTTTCTGTCTGAAATACCTACTATCTCACATTGGTATATACATGCATAATTTCTAAAGCCATCCCACAAGTGTATTTTTTTTTAAGACTTTTTATTTATTTGACAGAAACACAGCCAGAGAGGGAACACAAGCTGGGGGAGTGAGAGAGGGAGAAGCAGGCTTCCCGCCGAGCAGGGAGCCCGATGTGGGACTCGATCCAGGGTCTCCAGGATCATGACCTGAGCTGAAGGCAGTTGCCCAACCAACTGAGCCACCCAGGTGCCCCCACAAGTGTCTTTTAAATTGGATGTCCTATTTTCACACTCTGTGCCCAGCACTGTGGCAGTGTCTGTATGCACGGGGACACTTGGATTTGTCCTAGCATTCATGAATTTATTCCTTAGTAGGTCAGGCATTCCCAGCCTCTGTACCAGTGACATTTATATTGACTCTTTGTTGGGGGGGGTGCTGTCCCGTGCATTGTAGGATGTTAATATCCTTGGCACCTATTTCTAGGTGACAGTAGCTAGTACCACTCCCCCCTAATTATGAAATCTAAAAACACCTCCAGACATTTCCGAATATCCTGGCAGGGTGAAATGTGGCCCCCAGTTGAGAACGATTTTTCTAGGTGTATGTAAGTCCCATCACGGCCTGACCCACCAGTGTCTGGTTCGTCCTCAAAGTCTCAGGGCCCAGGAGAGTAGCCTGCACATAATAGGTGCCTCCTATTTGCAAAACGATCAGATACACCCGGACCATGACAATTTTCTGCTAAAACTAACACAAACAAAAAAACCTGCTTCCACCATCCCCTATCACTTCCTAACTCAAGTTCACATTCCTTAGCTGACATTCAAAGCCCTACACGACAGAGGTCCAGTCTACGTCCCCAGCCTCATGCTCTCATCAGAACTCAGGAGGTCCCCTCGGGTCTCATTTCACTGCGTTTATTTTTGCAGAACAAACTCTCCAGCCAGCTGCATTTCCCCTGCTCATAAGAGACCTGTGGGAGAACTTGCAAACAAATGTGGCGGTCATCAAAGTGACCCCAAGAGGTAAACCCGACAAGAATAAGAGACGGTAACACTTTATTACACGGGAATATCGCTGAGTCGTCGCCCTGCCTGGCATAGATATGAAATAGCACAGCTGAAGCTGCGGTTGGAAAGAGCCCAACTTCAAGTGAGCCTTCTGCCTTTTGTTTCTCTATTCCTGACACCAGGGCTGGGGATGGGCCCCTGTGCCCATCGGTGGGGAGGGTTCCGTGGATGGGATTTTTAACCGTTTCACATCCACACCGGAAGTGCAGTCCTGAGTTTACAGCAAGGACCCGTATCTCAGCCTTGGGGCCTCGGAGCTGTGCTCTTTCTGGGTCCTTCTGGGACCTATGGACAGTGTTTCTAGGATTGCAGTACAGAGATGGGTACAAGAGCTGATTAAAAAAAAAAAATGGGGGAAAGGAAGCAGAACCTGTGTGGCTTTTCCAGCAGGGATGGTTCTTGTTTAAACTTTGGTTTTACATTTGTTTTGGTAGTTGAATCTGAAGCAAGGCCAAGAAAGAGGGAGATCTGCAATTATAATTGCTTCTTACCCTGTTAAAGCAAAGCTTTAAAATGCAGCGATAGATTAGAATGGAAGCAAACAGCCTCGAGCTTTGGGGTCCAAATATCTGAGTTCCAACTCCGATTTTTCTGTTTGTAGCTGGGGACCTCAGTCAGGTTGTTCGCCTTTCTGGGCTCTGGTTTCCTTATCTGTAATCATGATCCCAACTTGTCGGGTTGCTGGAGAGGCTTGAAAGAGTTGGTGCGTGCCAAGCTCAGCACACGGAAGGGGAAGCTGTGTGGCAGCTGCCGTTTCGTGGTTATTGGGGCACACAACCTCCTGGAGAGACAGCAAGGCCACCCCTGGAGAAGGGCTGCTTCTGAAGGTCCAATCTTACCCCTGGGGCAGGTACAGCAATGCCAAATATGAAGGCAGTGATTCCTTACCCTTGGTTGGTGAGGGAAGACTGGGTGGGCAGGGCAGAGGGTGGAGATACTACGTGGCAAAGGTCCTGGAAGATTTGATTTGTAACTAGACTATGGGCTCCTTCTCTGGCCATCCCTCCCTGGGCCTCAGTTTCACCATTTGTACAAGGACGATGGTAGAATTTAAGTATCTCTAAACTGTTGTCATTCTTTAGTACTCTAGCCTGGCACGCTTCAAAATCTCTGCAGTGATGGCAATATTCTATATCCACCCCCCTCCAAGACAGGAACCATTAGCCAGATGGAAGTACCAAACACCTAAAATGAGACTAGCATAAACCAGAACTGAATTTTTAACTTTCATTTTAATACATTTATACACAAACATGAATAGCCCATGCGGCTAGTGGCTCCCACATCAACCAACACAGCTCTGGGGTTCTGGGAATCCATGATGAGGATGCTAAATTGAATGGCAATCCCCAGATTGTGGTGGGCTTGGTCCATCTACAGGTGACATTAGGAGGGCATGGTTAAGATCAGTTGTCACTGTAGCAGATTCTGAGACCTGGGGCGTCAGTGACCACACCTCTGTCATTGTGTTCTCTCTAGAGCCTTGCCCAGTGGGTGATTCATGGCTGGTGATCCATAATACTACATTCATTGAATGACTTAATGATCTTTCCTCAGGAGTCTCTTTTGTCTTCCTACTATAGGCCTGAAATTTCCATAAAGGACACATTTTGGGAGGTTTTGCTCTATGGTGTCTACCATTCATCTGTTGAAATTGTGTTCTCCTGGGGAATGTACTGCGATAAAGCCATACTGTTAGGGAACCTGGACCGGATCACCCGACGGAAGAACCAAGCAGCACTCAGAGATCCTGGAGGACAGGAGGTTTACTTGACACCTGCGGACTCAGAAGAATGATCTCAAAGGTCTGAGCCCCAAACGCAAGCAGAGGGTGTAATTTATACACTTGTACTTTCGTAGCGATGGCACTTTTCGGCGCATGCAAGTGGGGCAGGGGGAGCCCAGAAGGGCCATGAGTCAGGGACTGGGATTACCTGCTGGCTTGGTTGGCCATCTAAGAACACAGATTTTCCTTATCATTCCCCCTTTTGATGCCCCTTTAAGCACCTAGTTGGGAGGGCAGCATTTTTCATTTACTATGGGTCAGCAGCCCTACAAAGCTAAAACACGGGCAGCGGCTCACCCGGTGACAGGATTTTCTGTGACCATTAGGAGCATAATCGGCACCCTGGGGCCAACAGCGATGATGAGGAGGGTGGGGAGAGGAGGCCCAGCCCCAGGGAATAACCAGGAGGTCCACTGGCCAAATCCTCCAACTCCCCATGTTTCTAAGCTCTTGCTTTCTCATTTTTGTGGTTACTATTCCCGGTTGATTTACATATTAGCAACACTCTGCCCCTAAGAATACATATGTCCCTCCTTTCTCTGTGTGAGTCGGTCTAGGGCCCATGTGTTCTGGAGGGTGACTGCTGATATCTGGCTTTGTAGCAAAAAGAGGGAGTCTGCAACTCTTTCCATGACCTCATTCAGTTCCTGGGTAGAATTAGACTCCTGCCCTGCTCCGGGATGTGAGGGTGTCCCTGCCCCTCGAAGACCCATCGCTAGCACTACTCGTTTCTGCCTGCTTGAGTGGGGGCTGAGAGGCCATTCAACTCCCTGATCAGATCAGAGATGTCCGGGGTGAGGAAGACGGGCATGCACAAACTTGCCCAGTTAACACTGGAGAGCTGTACTCCCACACAGGAGGAAGCCCCTGGAGGGGGCACAGGAAGCCCCCGAGTGGTTGGTGGTGCGGTCACTGGAGCCCAGCTGGGCTCGGGCTGAACCATAACTACTGCTGTCAGTCTCAAGGCTGGTCAGGCAAGTAATGTTCTCTTTGGTGGAGCGGAGCTGAATGTGGAATGCTATGGGGCCACTCACTTCATTTGAGTTATGGGCCTTGCCAGTCCTGGCCTCTGGGTCCAGATCCCAATATGCAGGTACTGGGGTTCCAATACAGGCTTTACAAGCTTAGGGTAAGCAAAGCCAGCATGCCTCCATGTGTTCGCTAGTGTTCTGGATCGATGCATAGGCTGCCCCAAGGACCCGGCCAATCTGGTGGGCGAGGGCTAGGATCTGGGTCCTGAAAGGTCGGTGCCACGACAGGCTGGCCCCTTCGTTAGTGCCTTTAAGGCCTGTTTAACCTTTTTGTTGTCTTGTCTTTGTGCCCAATCCTGAACTCCTCCCCATGTGACATCCCATGGTGGGTTAGATGGGCCCAGCAAAGAGTGGCACCCTTGTTATCTCTAATTTTACAGTCCAGTTTGGTGCTAGTTCTTTGTCCGGTCCAGTATTTTCTCCCATTATTTATGCTGAGGGTGGCCTTATTGTGTTGGTAACATTTGGCAGGCATGTAGGCAGGCACTGAGCCCAGTGCCCCATCTGCCTGACTTTATGCAGGAAGACTGAGGTTCCCTGCGGGTGGTGGGGAGGAAGGTTAGGGTGAGGAAGGCTGTTAGCGCGTAAATGTAGCCATACACCCTAAGCTGACCCAAAAAGCAACACTGATGGCAAGTCTCTGGGGCAAAGTCTGGTTAGAAGGGGCAGCAGTGTAGAGTCCGACTCCTAGGTGCGGGACATCACACCGATGAGAGCTAGGGACCACGGGGAGCAGATGGCCATTAGCCGGTGGTGGTCAGTGGAAGGCAAGCCGGAGCGGGTCCATGGGATCTGGTTGGACTTCCCCCTGGTGTGACCCCTCGTCCGAATGAGGAGCGTTCTTCACTCTGGAACAGTGGACCGATGGGGTGGAAGAGTTCGGGGCCCTGGCCCCTGTGGATTGAGGGTTCTTTCTTCCAGTCTTTGACCCAAACAGAATCCCCTGTCTGGAAGGAGTGTACCTGAGTGCCTATGGAGACTGGGGCCCTCTCCTGGGAGTAGCTTTGTAATTCATTACGATGGGGGCCTGAAGCTGTTTTTTTTGTTTTGTTTTGATAAAGATTTTATTTATGTATTTATTAGAAAGCATGAGAAGGGGGAGGGTCAGAAGGAGAAGCAGCTCCCTGGGAGCAGGGAGCCCGATGTGGGGCTCGATCCTGGGACTCCAGGATCTTGACCTGGGCCAAAAGCAGTCGCTGAACCAACTGAGCCACCCAGGCGCCCGAAGCTTGCTCCTTTATCTCCAACCTGATGTAAGTTTCCTGGAAGGCTCCCCAGGCACGGGGGAGGCCCTCCATATACTAACTAACTCAAAAGGGGAGAAATCTAGTGCCCAGGTGTGTGGCGAGCACGCAGGAGAGGTATGGGTAGCAGATCTGGCCATGGGAGGCTAGTCTCCTGATAAAACTTTGCAAAGGTTCCCTTGAGGGTGCGTTTCATTCCACTCTACTTTCCCTGAGCTCTGGGGCCGGTAAGTGGTGCGGAGTCTCAGGTGATGTTGAGAGATTTGGTCAAGACCTGTACGATGTCTGCCACAAATGTGTGCCCACTGTCGCTGTGGATTGTTAATGGCCAGCCGATCCGAGGGACGATCTCCCCCAAGAGGACTTTAGCTATTTCCCGGCTTCGTTCCATCCCGGCTGCGAAGACTTGGACCCCCCCAGAGCTTATGTATATTCTTACTAGGAGATATCTGTACCCCTGCTTGGCTGCACATCTGTGCAATCTATTTCTAGATCTTCAAGAGGACTTACTCCCATCCTCTGGACACCTGGCGGGGACTGCAGTGTAGATCGAGCATTATTTTTAGCACGTTGTGCATTGCCCACTGGCTGCTCAGCTCAGCGCTGGTAGCCGGCTGATACAGCAGTGCTTCCGGTGAGTGGGTTGGTGGTATTCCTCGACCAGATGCCTTCCTGTTGCTGTTGGAATGAAGACACACCCATCTGGCATCACCCACCATACCTCTTCAATCAGGGTGGCCCCCTCGGCCATGGCCCATTTTCTTTCTTTTTTAGCATAACTGGGCAGAGGGACCTCTTCCAGGGGTGTCAGGGCCGCGGTGTGGGAAGGGGCTCTGTCCCTGTCCTCACTGGCTGTGGTCTTGGCGGCCTCATCTGCCAGAGGGTTTCCCCACACTGTGGGGTCGTCTCCTTTCTGGTGTCCCTTGCAGTGCAGGATTGCTACTTCCTTTGGAAGCCAGATGGCTTCGGGGACTTTTAGTATCTCCTCCTTGTTTTGGATAGCTTTTCCTGCGGCGCTAAGGAGGCCCCTGTCCTATCTGCACGGTAGCAGAGGCAAACCCAGAGTCGGTGTAGACGTGGCCCCGCCTGCCTTCCCTGAGGGTCAGGGCTCGCACTAAGGTGCGTAGTTCAGCCCATTGCACTAACTGTCCCGCTGGTAATGCCTTAGCCTCTAGGACTTCAGGGGTTGTGGTCACTGCATAACCTTTCCGGGCTCCCTCCTGCAGGTAACTGCTGCCATCACTGAGCAGCAAGAACTCTGGATTCTCTGTGGCTTGATCCCAGAGATCTGGACGGCTTGTGGAGACTTCCTCCGTTACTCTGGAGCAAAATTGTGGTCTGGTTCCCCCTTTTCCGGGGGGAGAAAGGTTGCTGGGTTTAATGTCCTTACTGTTTCGAGGGTGACCCGAGGGTTTTTGCAGGGGAGCCCATGGTACGGTGCGGGCCAAGAGCGAGAAAGGAAGGGACACCAGTGCATTAGGGACCTTGACGCTGAGTTCTTGCCCCAGGGTCAGCTCGTCTGCCTTCTTGAGGAGCGGGGCTTGCTGCTAGCGCCCTGAGGCACGGGGGGCCATCCCCCTGCGGCGGGGTCCAGCCGTTGCCGGGTCCTGACAGTCTGGGGGAGTGCCCCAAGCTCTACCTTTCCTTTTTCATGTACAAACAGACCGAAGGGTTTTTCTCTGTCTGGCCTACCAGGGCAGTCTTTTGTGTCTGTGAAGGCAGCTGCTGCTTCCTCAGTCCAGGCAGGGGGTTCTCGATCTGCCCTCCACCCCCAGAGATCATAGAGGGGTCTTGCTATTGCCCAGCACCCAAGAATCCAGATGCAGCCGAATCCTGCAGCCCCCAGAAATTCTCACAGACCCCGTTTTTTCTGGGGCTGTGGCAAGGAGATGATGACTTTCTCTCTCTCCATCCCTAGTTCTCTTTCCTTGGGTGTGGAGGAAACTGAGGCATTGGACTTGGTGTTGGCACACTTGTGCCTTCTTCATGGGACTTGGTTTCCCGAGTCTGGCGGGAGCTGTAGGAGGCCCTTAGTGCCTTGTGTACAGTCTTCTGTGTGTCACTGGGGAGGAGAAGGTCATCCAGATACTGGAGAAGGGTGCATCGTGCGACCTCTCTTGGGAAGCTGTTGAGGGCTGCAGCCAGCGCTTCCCTAAAGGTCTGGTGAATTTGCAACCCCCTGCTGGACGTGTGTCTGAGTCAGTTGCATCTGGCACCCTGGATCAGGCTATTCCCTTCACAAGCGCCGAGGCAGAGGCAGAAGGAGGCATCCTTTAAATCTGGGCAACTGAACCATTTGGCTGATACTGGGATTTGGCCAAGGAGGGGGCATGGATTCGGGAGCAGTGGCTGCAGAGAGATGGTCACCCTGTTGCTGGCCCGCAGATCTTGAGCTGGTCGCTGTCCCCCTGCTGGCTTCTTGAGCGGCAGAAGAGGGCTATTCTAGGTCGACAGGCACTCACCTGGAATAGCCACTTCTTTTTTTGGCCAGATGTTCCTGGATGCCAATCTTTGCTTCTTGTGGAAGGAGGTATTGCCTTTGCCTCGGGTTGGGCTCCTGGAATCAGTTCAGCAATGACAGGGGCTCAATTTGGGGCTAGGCCAGGCGGGCTGTCTATGGCTCATACTGAAGGGAAGGCGAGCCTGAACTACTATGGGCTGCTCCATTGGGCCTGGGTGCAGAGGAGCCTCCACTCTTCTTCCCCAGCCTGGTCACTTCTAGTACCAGAGCCCCTGGCTCCTCCTGCCTTGGGTCCAATCAGAGGCCGGTATGCCCGGTGGGCGCGGAAGTTATTTGAGCCCCAGGCTTGAAGAGTGTGTCTCAGCCCAGGAGGGGGATGGGGCAATCAGGTGGATAAAGGAATTCACATGGGACCTTGTGGCCCCTGAGTTCACACTGATGAGCCTGGTAAAAGGGCTGTTGTCTCGCCCATGGCCCCAAGAATGGTTGCAGTCTTTTTACTGAAAGGGGCCACTAGGGAGGTGACAACAGAGTACTGGGCCCCAGTATCAACCATAAAAGGCACTAGTTGGCCCCCTACTTTAATTCTGACGATGGGCCTGTGGGGGCTGAGGAGGAGAGAGCCCAGTCCCTCTCAGTCTGAGTCTATTACCATAAAGTCTATGAGGTCCTCCTCTTTGGGTTCTTCCTTAGAGCGGCGGGGCTTCTGGGGACATTCGTTTTTCCAATGCCCCTTCTCCTTACACTGGGCACCATGATGCTTTGCTAAGTGAGGTGCTGGGTCTCCCCACCTTCGTGTTGTCCTTTTCCTTCAGGGCAGTGGCAAGGAGACCGACTTTCTTTTTAAATTTTTTTGGTTTCCTTTTTGGCTGTGACCTCCCTTTATGTAAACCTTACTGGCAACCTCTATTGGCTGGGTGATGTTCATCCTGGCAAAACCCTCTAGTTTCTGAATTTTTCTCCTGATGTCTGGGGTAGCCTGAGCCATGAAGGAGGTGTTTATCATCTTCACATAGCCTCTTGTAGTAAGTAGTCCCCAGGGGGACCCCTGGTTGTTGAGTGATGGGACATACTTTAGTCATGTTGATGGGTTTCTTAGCCCCTGCCCGGATCCCCCGGAGGAGGGCCTCCTGGCATCGGAGGACATGGGCCGGTCCCTTGTCTGTGGCAAAGCCCCATGCTGGGCACTCCTGGGTGCAGGGTAGTAGGGCCAGTGAAGCCCGCTCATGCATACTCTCCTAGGTAGGGCCAGGCTCCGCTCATTCTCCTTTCCTCGGTGTTAAACGGGGAGGAATGACTGTTGGCAGTCTTCCCAGATTGGCTGATGAGCCTGGAAGAGGGACTCCAAGGGGTCCACCATACGTAGCCTGTGGTTTCTCAGGGTAGGACAGGGTGTTGTTTCCAGTTGAGGAGGTCGGTGCTGAAGAAAGGCTGATAGTGCATCACGGAATGGCCGGGTTGGACCATCCCATCTTCATCACACCTCCTGGGTTCCCGTGTCTCCCGTACCGGCCTCTGGAGGGTGCTTGCGCCTGCCCTTGTCCCAGAGAAAGTGGGACCTCTGGGCCTGGAGAGGGCTGGGAGACGGCCTTGGGGATGCAGGTGGAGGGGGCAGGATCAGTTCATCCTCAGGCTCTCTGGTTAGAAGCTTCTGTCGGGGTCTTGCTTTGGGCTGTGTGGATGTGGCGACCAAGACCTGGGCCTGTCCCTGCCTATTGCAAGCAAATCACACCCAAGGGGAAGGGCTTGGGCAATTTCTAGCCAGGAGTCCATGTACAGGAATTGACCAGGTGTCCTGGTTGTCCAGTTACGCCTCGTCCTACTCGACGCACCCTTCTGAAGGCCACCTGACATTACAGGTAGGCCATTCCGATGCACATAGGGTTCTCAATTTGCTGGGATTAACCCCTTCTTAAAATTTTTGATCATGGTTCCTAGAACCATAGGTTTACACTGCCCTGACCCCATGTTCCTTCGTGCGGTGACACAGAGACAGACAAGGGGGGAGAGCAACCAGATGCCCATCGGGCCGACTCCTGAAGGAGCGGAAGTGAGGCTCAGCCACAGCCGTGTCCGCGTTGTCGCTTACCATAGGAGTCTGTTCCAGGGCCGCCCTGGACTGTGCTGTTCGCCACGGAATCACAGACGGGCCCACTCAGACTCTGTAGCCTTCTGGGGCCCTTAAGGGTGCCCGTCTGTGGAGTCACAGAATTAGTCTGCCTGAGGCCTAGGCAGGTGGGACTGCACCATGCCTTCACACATAGAAGTTCCCTCCCTGGGAGGCCTCGAAGAGGTCTCTGGGAGGCGATCAGGTTCCCCTTCCAGCCCGACAGGTGGGTCTGTCTGGCTCTGGGGCCCCAGGCCTTACCGTAGTCTGATGTGGACACCAGGTCCTCAGCTGTGAAGTTTCCTCGAGTCCGGTGGGAACAGCAGAGCCAGCCAGTCCAAGGCAACGAGGAGAGAGACTGCCGAAAAGTAGGCAGGGTGTGCCTTCCCCATTACGATCCCTGTGGGCCAGCACAGTTGGGTTTCCTGGTCAGGGAACCAAATGTTCCACTACCTGGACCGGATTGCCCGATGGAAGAAGTGAGTGGCGCTCGGAGATCTTGGAGGGTAGGAGGTTTATTTGACACCGGTGGGCTCAGAGGAGAAGGATCTCCAAAGGTCTGAGACCTGAGCACAAGCACGGGGGCAGGGGGAGTAATTTATACACTTTTACTTTCGTGTATGTGACACTTTCTGGCACATGCGGCAAATAGGGTAGGAAGAAGAACCCGGAAAGGCCCCGGGTCAAAGACTGGGATCTCCTGCTGGCTTGGTCTCAGAACCAAAAATCTTAGAACACAGATTTTCCTTGTCAGTACTCACATCCGTCCAGTATTGATCTTTCAGATTATGAGTGGAATGCTGCAAGTAGTAGGAAAGGAGATGACACGGTGTTTGGGGAAGGGGATTTTAGAATTCAAAGAGCTTATTGATTGTGTAATGTCTGTGTTTCCTTGTGCATCCAGTGTGTCTAACAACCTCTGGTTGTGGTTGTGTGCAGTGTCTACATGGGATTTATGCATTGTTAGAGAAATAGTAATAATGAAATAGTAATAAGAGCCACCAATTAACAGCTAATGTGACCTCGAGCAAGTACTTAACCTTTCGAGTTTCTTTAGCTGTGAAATGGGGATAATGGTAAGATGTACATCTTTGCAACTTGTGCTAATTATTTTTTAAAGTACCTAATATAATGCCTGGCATGTAATGCTTGCTAACTATGCCCAAAGAATCGTGACTATCTACTGTACGTCCACACACTGTGTTTCCTCCGTCATCATGCTAAGTACATGACAGATATTCTCACCTTTAATGATCATGGTAACGTTACCAGCCAGGGATTGTACTATCTGAGTTGGGAATGGACTCAAAGAAGCTGAGCGTCTTAGTAAATGCTGGTTCTCATCGTTCCATTGGTACCCAACACCCTTTTGGAAATGAAATATGGGCAGTCTGATGTCCAGAAACCAGGCTGTCACAGTCTCTCTCCCCTGTCCCTCAGGAGGCAGAACCCCCAGCAATTAAATAACAGAGCTACAATATGGCACTTGACTCTGAATTGGAACTGACATTCTTTGGTCTATGAAGCTTTGACCTTCGGGCATCCTCCTAGACCCAGACTGAGCTACATTTGCCGCCTCTGAGTTTCTGTAGCTCAAGGGTGACCTCCAGGGCCCCAGCCTGGTTTCTAGCCACCTTCTGACCTGTGACCCCAAAGAGAAAAATGGGAAGAGTACAGGTTCTTGACTTAGGCAGATTGGGTTCAAATCCTAGCTCTGTTACTCACTAGCTGTGTGACCTAATTGCACCTCTGTGACTTGTAGTTGTTGTTTGCTTTTTGTTTTGTTTTTATTTATCTTGACCTGTGAAGACGAATAATATCTGCCCTCCTAGGGTTATAGAGCAGCTGCTCTTCTTTGGTCACACCAACAGTATCTGGTTCCAGATTGCTTAAGGAAAAAGGAATTAATTAGGACAATTCTGAGTAGCTTCCAGGATATAAGAAATAGATGGTACAAAGTGGGCAACTCTAGAAGGCCTTGGTGGCTCAAACCTCTTGATGGTTATCTTAGGGTTGTGCAGAGAGCCTATTGGATCTCTCTATCTACTGTATCTATTGTCTGCTATCTATTATCTATTCTCTCTCTAATAATAAAAGGTTTATGGTTGAGCCTTGAACACCATGGGTTTGAACTCCACGGGCCCACATTAATGGATTCCCCCCACCCCCGGTAAATACAGCACACTACCGTAAATGTGTTTTCCTTATTATTTTCTTGATAACATTCTCTTTTCTCTAGCGTATGTGATTATATATATTAAATACTGTATTCTTATGTGAATAATGTATAAGAGAGGTGTTAGTTGACGATGTTACTGATAAGGTCAACAGTAGACCATCGGTAGGTAGTCTTAGGGGGAGTCAAAAGTTGTATGTGGATTTATGACCATGTGTAGGGTGACCCCTGTGTTCAAGGGCCAACTATAAGGAATTGCCTCACGCAATTATAAAGGCTAGGAAGTCCCGCATTCAGCCCTCTGCAAGCTGCAGATCCAAGAAAGCTGGTCATATAATTCCAATCTGAGTGTGAAGGCCTGAGAACCAATGCAGAAGACCAATGTCCCACTTGAAACCAACCAGGAATAGAGAGAAAATTCTCCCTTACCCCCCCTTTTTTTTAAATGCAGGCCTCCGGTGGATTGGCTGAGACCCCGAATTAGGAAGGATGGTGTGCTTTCTCGAGTCCATCCACTCAACTGTTAATCTCATCCAGAGACACCCTCAGAGACACAACCAGAGCGGTGTTTGATCAAGTATCTCACAGCCAGGGGTCTAATCAGGTCCACACACAGAATTTCCCACTGCAGTGGTCTCACTCAGGTGCCATAAAGAAACGTCAGTAGTCCCAAGAGCTTATATCACTACACTTAAAGTTCCAGGAACGAGTCTGTTTGGTTGTGATCAGGCCATGTGACTGTCTCTACTATACAGGGGTAAGTACAAATAATGTGGTAGCGATACCCAGCACACAGTACATGTTCCATAGCTGGGTAGCTATTGTCCTCATTTTCATCTCTCTCCTCTCTGTGCCTTATCAGCAGCAGCTCGGTGAGTCAGCCCAGAATGTCTGTACAACCCGGGTATCCTGAAGACAACCTCCTCAACACCCACCAGCCGCATTTGCGTCTTTCCCAGCAACAATATATACAATTTAGGTGTTAAACAGTGGGATAACACTTATTTCAGTTCTTGCCATAGTGTTTACCAAGCTTTCAAAGTCTTGCCTCCAGGAGACACCAGGCATTATCACTCCATGAAAGTAACACTCCAGGTTACTCCTCCTGATTCAGCTAGACAGAAAGCTGCCAGCCCCTCTCCCTGCCTACTTCACTTGAGATGTTCTCAGGTCCTCACCAGGGAGGAAGGCAGCCTAGGGGTAGGACCTGCTGGGGGCAGAGCCTGAGCCTATACCTTTCAGCTGGCAGATCAGCGATCTTATAAAAAGGCACTTGGCTCTTGCCTTTCTTTGGCCTCAGGACTGCACTTGGACACTTGTATCATCTAAAAACATCTCATTCTACTTGTAGCAACATTTTCTTCATGTAATAGCTTTGAACAAATGACTGAAAAGATTCCACTTTTGAAAGCAACGATCTCTTTGGTTCCCCTAAATACACTTCCTTTCCCTTCCCCTTTCTCTCAATTCCTAACTGGTCTTGGAACAGGTGCCCCAGTCTCCACCCCCTCTAGCCCTTGCACACCTCTATACAATTCTCAGTAGACTGAAACAGCTTTGAAAGAGAAGATGTTCAGACTTCTCCACATTGGGAAATTTTTCTTTTCCCAGAGACACAGCCTACGGCACAGGTTTATGAGCCACAAATGCATATACAAATCCACGGGGGGTAGTGTGTTGTCAACCCTAATTCTTCACTCCCTCTGCCCCTTCTACCGGTACCTTTTGCCTAGGAATTTAGTAAAAAAAAAAAAAAAGATCATTTTCCACTCATCTCACTCAGGTTTAGCCAGTGACTTTCTTTAGTCAGTAGATGAGGCAGAGGTGACATTGTGCCCATTCTGAGATTGTGCTTCCCTTTGTTTTCCTGCATCTCTGCCATTCCAGAAGAACATGCCCAAGACAGCCTACTAGATGGAGGCCACATGGAATAGGGCAGAACCACTCCAGCTAATCCCTGGCCTGCCCCCAGCCAACCCACAGAACTTGAGCTAAATAGATGCTTCGTGCTGCATACTGTTGAGATACTAGAATTTGTTATGCAGCAAAATTGAAAATTCATATTTGGTTTATACATCCCATCCTGCCACTTTATCCTCATGTGGCCCGACTCAGAGCTGTTCTCTCAACTTTTTCATCAAGGGAGTGACCTGGATGACTCTTAAGGGTTGTTTTGGTTCTAAAATTATTCAATTTCTTCTCCAGACCCCCAATAATCCTATTAGTGGATTATCCCCTGGTCTCTTGGGGTTGAACATTTAGTAGGGTGTACTGCAGTGAGGTTTTGGGGTGGCTCCCTCTCCCACTCACTGTGAGATCCAGACGGGTCAGCTGTGTCTCATTCATCCCTGCAGTACGGGCACCCATCTCGATGTAGGCACGTAGTGACTTCTCAGTTCATGTCTGTTGTGCAAATGATGAAGTGCCAGGGGCACCATCCTTCCTCAAAGGCAAGTGTTTCCAGGTTAACGAGACTACAGGGGGGACTCGATCAGTCAGCAACTGTTCCACTTAATTCCCAGTGTACTTAAGAAATGCATATGATGTGTCAAACTACCTTTATATTTTCATTTATGTGTTTGTATAATTTAGCTATCTACTTGACCAACTACCAAGAAGCAATACATGAAAATGATTTAAAAAAAAATAAGTGCCATAAAAGGGTATCTAGTCAAAATTAAGTCTCTCTAGCTCTTTAATGCCCTAGGTTACCTCTCTGTCAGAGTTTCTTGGGCATTGCAAAGATCAGAAACATTTCATGAACATACAAGCAAATATACACCTATCATCCCATTCTACTGTCTCTTTAATGTAAATGCAGCATCATTTCCATTTTGAATTTTACAACTTTTTAAAAAAACTTCATTTATCTTAGGGAGCAAGGGAGAAAGAGCACACGAGCAGGGAGCCTGATGCAAGGCTTGATCCCAGGACACTGGGATCAGGACCTGAGCTGAAGGCAGATGCTTAACCAACTGAGCCACCCAGGAGCCCCTGAATTTTACCATTTTCACTTAAATTTCCTTAAAGATAGTACCATATTTGGTAGACACAGCTCTCTTGATACCTTCATTGCTGTATGGAATTCCATTTTATGGTTTACATAGTAATTTAAGCAGTCCCTCTTGTCAGCATTGAGGTTATTTCTAGTCTTTGGAGCAAACTCTTTTGAAAACCTTGGCTCACCAGGGGCCAGCAAGTGGCCAAAAGCCCAACTGGGTAACATTCCAGCCCAAACTCCACTCATCGAATCTGGGACCCGAGAGGTGGGGCTGTATTAATCAGTTGAACAGGTGTGGTAAGAGGGCAGCTCCCTGAGTTCACTCCTCTAAAAGTCTTAAAGAGTCCTTTGAACCTAGTACCTAAAGCATCCCAGCGATCAGCTCAGTGAGATGACCAGTAGCCACCACCAACTACCACAGATTCCAACTACTCTGAGGGAGTAGTTAATTACAAAGGAGCTATTGAGTAGGGAGCGAGAAGAAAGGCTGGGACTGGAGAAAAGACCAGGAAAAATGAAGGGTGCCAAAGCTATGAAGGACCACCACCATGGAGGAGAGGATGCAGAGGGGACCGTGATGCTGAGTATCGGCCCCTGGGCAGGTGGGGGAATCCCAAGGGTCAGTTCGAGAGTTTAACAGAGACAGGGAAAAGTGAATGGCTGCAGATATGATTGTGAACATCTGAGGGAAAGGTAGAAAACTTCTTTTTGATATCTTTTTTTCCCCCAAATGTTTTAACTTTTCTCAAATAAAAAAGCTATTTTCCCCAAACTCCTCTTTTTCTTCCTATATTCCCGTGTCTTTAAATACCCCAAACATGATAATTTTATGAGCAAACCACATTATACATAATACATTTTTATGTTTCAGAGCTTACAAAGTGACTTAAGTTCCATACAGAGTGTTAAAAAAAAAAAAAAGGAATGCATATATTTCAGTTTTCCCACATTGCTGCTTCATCTGCTCTCCTCCATCACACTAGACTTTTTCCCCCCCTTGGCTTCAACATTATGGGAAATTTTCTGTGACCTTAAACTTCCTTCCCTGAATGACCTCCACTTTTCCCCAGACAAGACCTGGAATCTGATTCCATTTCCATTATTTGTTTGCAGAGTGACTTCTAGGAAGTCACTTTCTCTCTCTAATCCTTGGTGTGCTCTTTGGAAAATAGAACTGAAGATATTACTTACGCCATGTTGTGATGATGACATGCTTCTGTGTGTTAAGAGCTGGTGCTGCTCTTGGCACGCGTGAGGTTGGATTCATGTTGTCTCCTCTTCCTGATACCCTTCAGAAAATGCTCCCTGTTATCTTGACTCTTGTTGTTCTTGTTAACCTGGGTGGAGTACAAATTAGATAGTAGTATTTAGGGGAGATAATAAGGAGCCAGAAGTCAGGAGAAGTAATTGAAAGTGGATCTCAAGCAAAAGAGGTGATACCAGGAAAAAAATAATTATGATCCCTCTGTCATTACATGGGAGAAGACAGCTCTAGGATGACCAAATTTGCCTAATTTTTCTGGGACTAAGAGTCTCTGGATGAGGACTTTCAGTGCCAGACCCAGGAAAGACCCAGACTGACTAGGACAGCTTGGTCATCCTATGTCTTAAGCTTGTGGAAATTATGAAGGACCCTTCCCATACCCATGAGGGGCTGGGTGGACTTGCTGTAAACATAATGGCTGAGTAACATCCATTTCTTTCTGGAAAAATATTGAAAGGGCAGGTGAGAGACTGCTGGTCCAAGAAAACACTAGAGATGTGGGAGGTAATAATCAGGGAATGACTGAACTACTCTAATTTGCTGGGAAAGTCCCCATCTTCATTCACATTCGATTAAAAAGGACATCCTTCCCTGAAACAAGGGCAAAAAAAACCCTCCATCAGAGCATCAAAGAATCTGTACTGTCCAAATGTCCTCAGAAGCCCCAGAATAGGTAAGGTGGAGTTCCCCACAGAGAAAGAAGAATGAAAATACCCAATAGGGTGTGACTCCAGAAGGGTTCCCAGAACCTGTATGTAGGATTACTATTGATACAGTAAAATAACTGGGCATTTGTCTCTGACCATTCAAACGTACTGTCCTGGTGTTAGTCAAGCCTCACTTACCCACTCTGGGGGCAGAGGTGCTGACTGGCCTCATGTCTGGAACATCAGCAACTCTTAGGGATGCCCAACCTGTGCAGCGCTGCCTCAAGAAGGGTTCTGTCCTCCCCAAATTGGGTCTTCTTTTGAGTTCTGCTTCTGTCTTTTAAAAACATCCAGCCCTTCATCCTGCTGTTTCTCTCTACAAGAAGTCCTCTGCAGCAGAGACCTAGAAGAACCACCCTTCACTGGGAAAGGGAGAATGGGATGATATTCTCTGATCTAGCTCTTGGACTCTGAAGATTGGGGTCATCAACACATGAGTGATTGGAACATCCATCTAAACACCCAACAGCCTATCTTCTTTCTTTCAAGGGAATGGAAATAAAGCCACAGCTAAGGGCAGGTGGGACCATCTTGGTTCTGCAGCCATGGCAGCGGCAGTCAGAGGCTGATCAGGTTCTCCAAGTACTCTGGGAAGGAAGAAGCTGGTTTGGGTAATGTGTGAAATGTTATCACCCTGATAGAGTCATTGGTATGTCTCAAGCCTGTCCCCAGAAGTACATCTGACCGAGAAGCATGCAGATCACATATACAGCCCTCCTGAAATACAGGAGAGAGGCAGAGTCTGCCTATTTGATGTCATGCATATTTCATGACATTCAGAGTGAATGGAACTTCTGGACACCTTCCAACAATCTCAGACTCTCTGGAGCCAAGAGCCACATCAGGCATTTGAAGGGATGAGCTGTTTAAGTTTGAGGAGAAAATAACTCAGGTTTCTATTTACCCATTAAAAGGTTTGGGAGAGATGGATGCAGGAGATCATCAGGGATGTCCTAAAACAATTAGGAACGGAAGGAAAATCATTATAGGAATATCTGGTACCTACACTACTTTGCCTTAAGGTAACCGTCCACCGTGTTGCAGCAAAAAGATGTGGGGGAAGAGGTATTCTCCATTGCCCCTGCTTTCTGACATAATTAATGCTTTATGCTTCCTTGTGAAAACTCCATAACCTTGTTAAAAAGGGTAACAAAGGGCAGGGGGTGGGGGGCGCGTCTGGGTGGCTCAGTTGGTTAAGTGACTGCCTTCGGCTCAGGTCATGATCCCAGAGACCCGGGATCGAGCCCCACATCGGACTCCCTGCTTGGCAGGAAGCCTGCTTCTCCCTCTCTCACTCCCCCTACTTGTGTTCCCTCTCTGGCTGTGTTACTCTCTGTCAAATAAATAAAATCTTTTTTTTTTTTTTTAAAAAGGGGGTAACAAGGGGTCTTTTCTCTCAGGAAATGTCCACCTCATCTAGCTCCAAACTGTCTCTCCTCTAACAACAACCACAGAAAGGAAGATCAACATTTTCATCATGTTTTCCTACAAATCTCATTCCATTTGATTTCTCCAGCCACGTTCATGTCCCTAGTTTTCAAATGAGGAAACTGAGGTTTGATAACCTTTAGATTTTGAGGTCAAGTTCCAAAGTTTAATGTCTAAATTTAATGCAAAGAATCAAAACCCTATTCCTTTTCTCTACTCATTGGGGATAGACCATCATCACCAGTCTGTTAGGGCCTGCTTAGCCTCAAGGCTGGCAGAACAGGCTCTGAAACTCCCTGGCGACTTAGGCCTCTGCATATCTAAGACCCCCTGGTGAGTGATGCCTTTACAGGGTCTGTTTACCAAATGAGGGCAGATAAGTCAAGGAACCATCTGTGCATCTTGCTTCCTTGCCCCAGTTCCTGAATTGTGTGGGCATTCCAGGAACTGGGGAGGGGGCTAAAATGTTATCTCACCCAACCAGGAAAATTACTGTGTAACTCATGCTTGCTGTTTGAAACGTATATAAACCCTTAGACCCTTGCATTCGGGGTCCTTGCTGAAACCCGCTGCGCCGGACAGATGCTTGGACCCTAGCTAGCTAGAAATAAACCTCGCTGTGTGATTTGCATTTTCCTGAGCGTCCTCGGTTGCTCTTTGGGGAGGCGGTCAACATCGGACTCTAACACCGTCAATGAGCTCTGTGTTTTGTTTCCTCCTTCTTGGGCTTTTCATGTTTCCACTACCAGATTAGCTTCTGGCTGGTCAGTGGCCCAACTGTCTGAAGTCTGAGCCAGTGTTGGTCACCTGGAATTGTCATGGGCACATTCAGCCAACTGTGGGAAGAAGACTCTTACTGCTCCTGATTTGGAATTCTAGTCCCCCTGGCTAAGGCATCTTCCTTCTCTGGAGGTCACTTTCCCCTCTGTAAAATAAATACAGTAGGAGCCCCTCTCCCTGGGTTTGTTGGTAAGGATCGATGAACTGATATAAATACCCATTTGCTCATTACTAATCGAGCTAAATAGGGCAAGAATTGTAAAGTACTTACAAATGTCGCCCGTCCTCTCCTCCTAGAGTAGGATGTTCTACTTTAGTTTTATGTGCTAGCATAAAGGTGAATCCCACCTTTGGTTCTGGTAACTTCTCATAATTCCTTTCACTCATCTTTTGATTCTTTGCATGGGAAAAGCTAATTCTTCAATTCTGATTCCCACACAGAGAACCAGGAGTTTTGGACTGAGTTATGTCCCACTCACACATATAAAAATAATTAAAGCCCTAACTCCCAGAACCTGAGGAGGTGGCCTTATTTAGAGACGGGGCCTTTCCAGAGGTAATTAAGTTGGGATGAGGTCATTAAGATGGGCCCTAATCCGACCGGATGACTGATGTCCTTACCAAAATGGAAAATTTGGACACAGAAACAGTCCTACACAGAGGGACAGCTGTGTGACCAGAGGAATGCATTTATAAGACAAAGGGGCACCAGGAGGAGGAGCAAGATGGTGGAGTAGGAGACCTAAATTACATCTGACCCTAGGAATTAAGGTAGATAGTTATCAAGCCATTCTGAACACCTACAAACTCAACAGGAGATCAAAGAGAAGAATAGCAGCAATTCTATTAACAAAAAAGCAACCACTTTCTGGAAGGTAGGACATACAGAGAAGTGCATCCGAGGTGATAAATGGGAAGATAGACCATGGGGGAGGGAGCCTCCGTCAGCCAGCTACTGGCAAGTGATAGTGCAGTGGAGCACAAAATCATAACTTTTAGATGTCTGCTCTGTGGAGGGATGTCACTCCAGTGGCTAAGCAGAGGGTGGAACCCCAGGACCTGCGGGGTCACAGAAGGACCTGTGGTGCCTGAGTGTGGCAGGGCTCCCACCTATTGGAGCGGGGAAACCAGCTGCAAAGATGGAACCCAAGAAGTGGGCTCTCAGCTTGGGGCTTCCATAAACCATGATATGAGAGGTAAGGCCACTGCTCTTGGAGCAGGGACCCTACAAATGGCAGAGCCGAGAAGGCCCCCTCCTCCTTCCTTCACTGGCTGGAGGGGCACGGGAGCGTGCTACGGGAATCTGCTGGGTTTTGAGACTCCAAACAGGGCTGAGCACCATACAGAGAAATGCTTGGTTACAGGCCCGTGAGCAGAGTGTGTCCGAAGACAGGAGTATTTGACTGCTTTACTCTGAGGGCACACTGAGGAGTGGGGCCCCAAGTTCTCAGGTCCTGTGGGGCTGGGGACTGGGAGGCCACTATTTTCATTCTCCTCCTCCAAAGCTGTACGGAAAGCATTCAGGGAACAAAAGCTACTGAGAGCGAACCTGAGCAGATTGCTTAGCCTGGCCCTTGGCAAGGGCAGGGCAGTTCTGCCTCCGGCAAAAACATTTGAGATTCAGTACAACAGGCCCCTCCCCCAGAAGATCAGCAAGAACATCCAGCCAAGACCAAGTTTACTGATCAATGAGAACTGCAAAACACCAGTGCTAGTGGAATACAGCACACAGAATTCATGGCTTTTTTTTCTCCATGATTCTTTAGTCTTTCAAAGTTTAATTTTTTAAATTTTCATTATTTCTTTCTTTATCTATTTTTCTTTTTTGAATTTTTCCCTGTCCTGTTCTAACCAACATATTATCAATACCTTTTAAAAAATCTTTTAATTTTTACAGTCCTGTTCTATTCCTTCTTTGTGTTTAACCTTATTTTTTATATACATATAAGTTTTTCTTTAAAATTTTGGGATACAGTTTTTTCTAACAAACAAAAATATACCATAAATCTGCATACGGCTTTGTTCTAGTCTCCGGCCTGATCACATTCTCTTTTTCTTTTATTTATTTATTTATTTGATAGAGAGAAACACAGCTAGAGAGGGAACACAAGCAAGGGGAGTGAGAGAGGGAGAAGCAGGCTTCCCACTGAGCAGGGAGCCCGCCACAGAGCTCGATCCTGAGACTCTGAGATCACGACCTGTGCTGAAGGCAGTCACCCAAACAACCGAGCCACCCAGGCATCCCTCTCTTTTTCTTTCCTTTTTCAATCAATTGCTTATCTAATCAATTCCTTTTTAAAAATCTTTTTAAATTTTCATCTTTCCAGTCATATTCCATCTCTTCATCCTGTTTATGTGTATTTTGTGTATACATGAGTTTTTCTTTCTTTAAAATTTTGGAGGCAGTTTCTCCTAACAGACCAAAATACACCCCAAAGCAAGTGTGTGGCTTGGTTCTATTCACCAGCCTAATCATTTTTTTTCCCATCTTTCCTCCCTGGTTTTCGGTCTCTTCTGATTTGTTTAGTGTATATTTTTCTGGGGTCGTTGTTACCCTTTTTAGCATCTTGTTCTCTCATCCATCTGTTCTTCTCTCGACAAAATGACAAGGTGGAAAAACTCATCTCAAAAAAAAAATAATAAAGAAAAGAACAAGAGTCAGTACTAACTGCTAGGGACCTAATCAATACAGACATTACTAAGATGTCAGAACTAGAGTTCAGAATGATGATTATAAAGATGCTAGCTGGGCTTGAAAAAAAACATAGAAGATACTAGAGAATCCCTTTCTGGAGACATAAAAGAACTAAAATACCCCCCCAATTTTTTTTTTTTTTAATTTTGGCTCTTAATGAGGTGCAATAAAAAAAAAAATGAGGCTCTTACTGCTAGGATAAATGAGGCAGATGAGAAAATTAGGGATACAGAAGACCAAATGATGGAGAATAAAGAAGTTGAGAAAAAGAGAGATAAACAACTACTGGATCATGAGGGGAGAATTTAAGAGCTAAGTGATACTGTCATAAGATGATACGATATTAGAATAATTGGGATCCCAGAAGAAGAAGAAAGGGAAGAGCAGAAGATATATTGGAGCAAATTACAGCAGAGAACTTTCCTAATTTGGCTTAGGAAACAGGCATCAAAATCCAGGAGGCACAAAGAACCTCTCTCAAAAATCAATAAAAAATAGGTCAACACTGTGTCATCTAATAGTAAAACTTAAAGTCTCAGTGACAAAGAGAAAATCCTGAGAGCAGCTCGGGAGAAGATATCTGTAACCTACAATGGCAGAAACATTAAAGTGGCAAAGACCTATCCACAGAGACCTGGCAGGTCAGAATATATTCAGGGCACTAAATGAGAAAAATATGCAGCCAAGAATACTATATTCAGCTAGGCTGTCAATGAAAACAGAGATAAAAAGCTTCCAGAGCAAACAAAAACTTAAAGAATTTGCCAACACCAAACCAACCCAACAGGAAATACTGAAAGCGATCCTCTAAGCAAAGAGAGAGGCTAAAAGTAACAGACCAGAAAGGAACAGAGACAATATACAGTAACAGCCACCTTACAGGCAACACAATGGCACTACATTTTTATCTTTCAAGAGTTACCCTGAATGGAAACGGGCTAAATATCCCAATCAATAGACAAAGGGTATCAGAATGGATTTAAAAAAACAAACAAACAAACAAAAACAAGACCCAACAAATGCTATCAGCAAGAAACTCATTTTAGACCCAAAGACACTTTCAGATCTAAAGTAGGGAGTGTAAGAGGGTGATTCTTTAAAAATAGAGCTGCCCTATGACCTTGCAATTTCACTACTGGGTATTTACCCTAAAGAAACAGATGTAGTGAAAAGAAGGGCCATATGTACCCCAATGTTTATAGCAGCAATAGCCACAATCACAAAACTGTGGAGAGAGCCAAGGTGCTCTTCAACAGATGAATGGATAAAGAAGATGTGGTTCATATATACAATGGAATATTATGCCTCCATCAGAAAGGATGAATACCCAACTTTTGTAGCAACATGGACTGGACTAGAGATTATGCTGAGTGAAATAAGCCAAGCAGTGAAAGTCAGGTGTCATATGGTTTCACTTACTTGTGGAGGATAAGGAGTAATATGGAGGACAGTAGGAGAAGGAAAGGAAATGTAAACTGGGGTAAATCATGGAGGGGGGTGAAACAGGAGAGACTTTGGACTCAGAAACAAACTGAGGGTCTTGGCGGGGGTGGGGGGTGGCATGGGTGAGCCCAGTGGTGGGTATTGAGGGCATGTATTGCATAGAGCACTGGGTGTGGGACACAAACAATGAATCCTGGAACACTGAAAAAATAAAATAATGTAATAAAAAAAGAAAGTAGGGAGTGGAGAATCATTTACCATGCGAATGGAAATTAAAAGAAAGCTGTGGTGGCAATCCTTATATCAGAAAAATTAGATTTTAAGCCAAAGACTACAATAAGATATGAGGAAGGACACTATATCATACTTAAAGGGTCTGTCCAACAAGAAGATCTAACAATTTGAGGCACCTGGGTGGCTCAGTTGGTTAAGTGACTGCCTTCGGCTCAGGACATGGTCCAGAGTCCTGGGATCGAGCCACGCATCGGGATCCCTGCTCTGCGGGAGGCCTGCTTCTCCCTTTCTCACTTCCCCTGCTTGTGTTCCCTCTCTAGCTGTGTTTCTCTCTGTCAAATAAATAAATAAAATCTTTTAAAAAATCTAACATTTTAAAATATCTGTGCCCTAACATGGGAGCAGTCAACTATATAAACCAATTAATAACAAAATCAAAGAAACACATAGAGAATTACAATAATAGGAGACTATAACACCCTTCTCACTGAAATGGACAGATCATCCAAGCAATAGATCAAAAAGGAAATAATGGCTTTAAATGACACACTGGGCCCAATGGACATCATAGGTATATTCAGTATATTCCATCTGAAAGCAACAGAATACACATTCTTCTCTAGTGCACATAGAACATTCTCCAGAATAGATTACATTCTTGGGTTGACTGGGATTATTCCCTGCATACTTTCAGCCCACAATGCTTTGAAACTATAACTCTACCACAAGAGGGAAGTTGGAAAGAACTCAAATACATGGAGGTTAAAGAGCATCCTACTAAAGAATGAATGGATCAACCGGGAAACTAAAGAAGAATGTTAAAAAATCATGGAAACAAATGACAATGAAAACCTAACCGTTCAAAATCTTTGGGATGCAGCAAAGGCAGTCCTAAGAGGAAAGTATATAGCAATACATGTCTTTCTTAAGAAACAAGAAAGGTCTCAATTACACAATCTAACCCTACACCTAAAGGAGCTGGAGAAAGGACAAATAAAGCCTAAACCCAGCAGGAGAAGAGATATAATAAAGATCAGACCAAAAATCAATGAAGTAGAAACCAAAACAACAGCAGAACAGATCAATGAAACTAGGAGCTCATTCTTTGAAAGAATTAATAGGAATGATAAACCCCTGGCCAGACTTATAAAAAGAAAAGAGAAAGGACCCAAATTAATAAAATCATGAATGAAAGAGGAAAAATAACAACCAACACCAAAGAAACACAATTATAAAAACATATTATTTGCAACTATATGCCCGCAAATTAGACAATCTGGAAGAAATGGATGCATTCCTAGAGATGTATAAACTACCAAAACTGAAACAGGAAGAAATAGAAAACCTGAAGAGACCCATAACTAATAAGGAAATTGAAGCAGTCATCAAAAATCTCCCAACAAACAGGAGTCCAGGGCCAGATGGCTTGCCAGGGGAATTCTACCAAACATTTCAGAAGAATTAATACCTATCCTCCTGAAACTGTTCAAAAAAAAAAAAAATGGAGGAAGGTAAACTTCCAAACTCATTTTATGAGGCCTGCATTACTTTGATCCCAAAACCAGACAAAGACACCATCCAAAAGGAGAATTACAGACCAATATCCCTCATGAACATGGATGCAAAAATTCTCACCAAAAAATACTAGCCAATAGGTTCCAACAGTACATTAACAGTATTACACCATGACCAAGTGGGATTTATTCCTGGATTGCAAGTTTGGCTCAACATCTGCAAATCAATGTGATACAATACATTAATAAAAGAAAGAAGAAGAACCATATGATACTCTCAATAGATACTGAAAAAGCATTTGACAAAGTACATCATCCTTTCTTGATCAAAACTCTTCACAGTGTAGGGACAAAGGGTATATACCTTACTACCATAAAAGCCATCTATGAAAAACCCACAGTGAATATCATTCTCAGTGGGGAAAAACAGAGATTTTCCCCTAAGGACAGGAACATGGCAGGGATGTCCACTATCACTACTGCTATTCAATATAATACTAGAAGTCCTAGCCTCAGCAATCAGATAACAACAACAACAACAAAAAAAGGCATCTGAATCAGCAAAGAAATCAAATTTTCATTCTGTACAAATGATATGATACTTTATGTGGAAAACCCAAAAGACTCCACTCCAAAACTGCTAGAACTCATACAGGAATTCAGTAAAGTGTCAGGATATAAAATCAATGCACAGAAATCAGTTGCATTTCTATACACCAACAAGAGAGAAGAAAGAAAAATTAAGGAGTAGACCCCATTTACAATTGCACCTAAAACCATGAGATACCTCGGAAAAAATCTAACCAAAGAGGCAAAGAATCTTACCCAGAAAACTATAGAATGCTCACAGAAGTAATTGAGGAAGACAAAAATGGAAAAACCTTCCCTGCTCATGGATTGGAAGAACAAATATTGTGAAAATATCTATGCTACCTAGAGCAATCTACACATTTAATACAATCCCTATCAAAATATAGTCACCTTTTTTTTTTTCACAGAAATGGAACAAATAATCCTAAAATTTGTATGGAATGAGTAAAGACCCCAAATAGCCATAGGAATGTTGAAAAAGAAAACCAAAGTTAGCAGCATCACAGTTCCAGACTTCAAACTCTATTACAAAGATCTATAATCATCAAGACAGTATGTTACCAGCACAAAAACAGACATATAGATCAATGGATCAGAATAGAGTGCCCAGAAATGGACCCTTAACTTTCTGGTCAACTAATCTATAAAGGAGGAAATAATGTCCAATGGAAAAAAGACAGTCTCTTCAACAAATGGTCTTAGGAAAATTGGACAGCCACATGCAGAAGAATGAAACAGGACCTTACACCACACACAAAAATAGACTCAAAATGGATGAAAGACCTCCATGTGAGACAGGAATCCAACAAAATCCATGAGAACACAGGCAGCAACCTCTTCAACATCAGCCACAGCAATGTCTTCCTAGAAACATTGCTAAAGGCAAGGGAAGCAAGGGCAAAAATGAACTAGAGGGACCCTATCAAGATAAGAAGTTTTTGTGAAGCAAAGAAATTGGTCAACAAAACCAAAAGACAGCTGACCAAATGGGAGAAGATGTTTGCAAATGACATATCAGATAAAGGGTTAGTATCCAAAAACTATAAAGAACTCATCGAACTCAACACCCAAAGAACAAATAATACAATCAAGAAATGGGCAGAAGACATGAACAGATATTTCTGCAAAGAAGACATCCAAATGGCCAACTGACACATGAAAAAGTGCTCAACCTCACTGGGCATCAGGGAAATATAACTCAAAACCTCAATGAGATACCACCTTCCACCAGCCAGAATGGCTAAAATTAACAAGTCAGGAAATGAAGGATGATGGTGAGAATGCAGAGAAACGGGAACCCTCCTATACTCTTGGTGGTAATGCAAGCTGGTGCAGCCACTCTGGAAAACAGTATGGCAGTGCCTCAAAAAGTTGAAAATAGAGCTTCCCTATGGCCCAGCAATCACACTACTCAGTATTTGCTCTGAAGCTACAAACGTAGTGATCCGAAGGGGCACATGCACCTGAATGTTTATAGCAGCAATGTCCACAATAGCCGAACTATGGAAAGAGCCTAGATGTCCATCAACAGATGAATGGATAAAGAAGATATGGTACATACATATAATGGAATACTATACAGCTACCCAGAAAAATGAAATCTTGACATTTGCAATGACGTGAATGAAACTAGAGGGTATTAAGCTAAGCAAAATAAGTCAGTCAGAGGAAGATAATTATCATATGATCACACTGATAAGATCATTTTGAGAAATGAGGGAGGATCACAGGGGAAGGGAGGGAAAAATGAAACAAGAGGAAGGGTAAAGAAACCACAAGAGACTCTTAATCTCAGGAAACAAACTGAGGGTTGCTGGAGGTGAGGGCAGTGGGAAGGATGGGGTGGCTGGGTGATGGACACTGGGGAGGGCACGTGCTATGGTGAGTGCTGTGAATTGTAATGTATAAGACTGATGAATCACAGACTTGTACCCCTGAAACAAATAACACATTATATGTTGATAAAAATAAGTATATAAATGAATAAATGCCAGAACTTTTTAAGCCTGTCAGAAATAAGTGGCTGCACACTGCAGAGGACACATAATCTACAGAATTAGTCCACATAAGTCACTAACCAGATGAGCAGCAGCAAGTTAAAAAAAAAAAAAGGCACTAACAACAGAGATGGGGAGGGGAGTTCACATGCGAGAGTTGACTTATCTTAAATGTCCAGTTTCCACAACAACAAGAACAGAGAAACGAAGAAAGTATGGGCTGAATTGCATTCCTTCCAAATTCATAAATTGAAGTCCTACCCCAATACCTCAGAATGTGACTATATTTGGATATAATTTCTTTAAAGAAGTAATTAAGTGTGAGGCTTCTTCTATAGGTCATTAGGGTGGGCACTAATCCAATATGACTGGTATCCTTATAACAAAAGGAGATTAGGACATATAGACATGCATACTTGGAGGAAAGACCACTGTGAAGACACAGTGAGAAGACAGCCACCCACAAACCAAGGGGAAAAGGCCTTCAGAAGAAACCAACCCTGCTGGCATCTTGACTTGGACTTCCAGCCTCTAGAACTGGGGGCAAAAAATTTTCTGTTACTTAAGCCACTCAAAACAAGAGGGTCACGAAGCAGTTCTCTCCCTGTGTCTTCAGGGGGAGGAGCATGGCCCTGTGACACCTTGATTTCAGACTCCTGGCCTCCAGCAACTGTGAGATATAAATTTGTGTTTTAAGCCACCCATTTTGGGCTACTTTGTTATGGTGGCCCTAGGAAACTAATACTCTAGGGGTGGTAATGGACCATCTAGGGCTCTTGGCAGTAATACCCAATTCTCTTCTCCTCTGTTCTATGACCCCACTGATGCTTGCTTTGTAGACTGGCCTTTTGAGCCCACATCTAATCCAAGCTATTGCAGAAACCCAGGTTGCTTACAGACACTCACATACACACTCACTCACAGAAGAAGTCTGCATCTCAAGTGCCAATTAAATAATAAGTAAAGGGCATGTTTAGGTCAGGAGGGCTGACCTATAACTAAGGGCTTGTAGATCCTATTTTGAAAGAACTCAGTTTTTGGACCCAGGCAGCGTCCAGGGTAAAATCCAGCTCTCCTACTCACCTGCACTATGAATGTGGACCAGTTTCCCACGTGTAAAATGAAAACGAATAGTATGGGCTTCATAGGAATGTCATAAAGTTAAATGAGAAGCCCTAAGCCTTGCCTCTATCACAGTGCTAGGTATACAGTAGCAGGTGCTCTTTAAAGAGTAATTACTGATAATGCAATTGCTGTTGTGCCCTAAAGACTCACATAGTCATACCTCGCTTCCCCAGAGTTTTGTGGGGTTTTTTTTCTACCTAATTGCATGGCTCATTAAAAACAGTTGAAAAAGATGCAGAGAGAACCTGATGGCCTAATTCCCCAACTACCCAGGAAGGATGGTTCTGTGGGTCTGTTT